>JAJPUD010012604.1:0-13511 GCA_023553655.1 Myrmecobius fasciatus | reverse complement strand
TCTCTCTCTCTCTCTCTCTCTCTCTCTCTCTCTCTCTCTCTCTCTCTCTCTCTCTCTCTCTCTCCCTCCTCTCTTCTCTCTTTGTCTATCCTTTTCTTCTGTCTCATTTCTCCCCTCTTTCTCCTCTTCTCCCTCCTTTCTCTCTCTTCTTCCTTCCTTCTCTCTCTCTCTCTCTCACACATATCCATACACACACCCTCCATTCCTGGTTTTTTTCCTTGTCATTCAATCTCTATTAGCCTGAACCTGAATCCAGACTTTCCCCTGTACTCTGGCTGTCTTAAACCCTAGTCTCAGGCAACACAGCTAGGATTCCAGCTGACCCTGGGAAAACCCAGAGCTCTCCAGGCTCTCTGGAGCATAGTCCCGCTTTTTGGCTCCCTCCTTCCCAGGCTATGTGGGGCTACAGGTCTTTCCCTGCCCATTCCAGAGCTGTGAGTCGCCAGACTCTGTAGGCCGAGGAGCAGGGACTGTGTTTATGCTTACCGTATAAGGTGCTGTCTCAGATCCATTGTCTCCATCCTACAGCTCACCAGTGGGGTTGTATTCTAAGGGACTAGGAAAGGCAAATTGTTTTTGTTTGGGAGAAAATATTGATATAAGATTCTTTTATTTCTGCCCTACTAAGTCTCCTCAGATAAATATAGGATTTTCCTGATTCTCTCTACCCCATCCTCCCAGAAGTTTGGTTTTCAGTTCTCATTTTGAGAAAGGTCCATAACCTAGAAGGATTAGTAAAACTTGTGAGCAGAGTTAGGGGTGAAGCAGGGAGTTATCTGTTTGCAGTTTGACTTTGAGTACCTCTGTGCATAAGTATCCATCAAAATTGAGGTTTGGGGGGGCTGAAGCAGACCCTGACTAGTTTAAAAAAAAACAATGGGATTAGGACACAACTTTCTGAACATTCTGAAGATTTGGGGAGAGGGGGGGAATATTCTACTATTAAGGGACTTTTTTTTCCCCTCCTGCCTCACTACTCCCTTCTTTCCTAACACTAAGCCTAGTAAGTAGGTGCTTACTAAAGAATAAAAGATGCCTTTTTTCATTTATCTTCTTTATATGTCTATAAGAATCAAGCCCTGCCTTTCTCCCCCATCCCCAATTCTGCTGCTTGTTCCATCAGTAAATTTTAGAGATTCAAATTCATCAGCATTCCTGGTAGCCACCCCTCACCTCGGTCTGGAAGAATCTGCCTCATGAAAGGGCAGTTGCCTTTGGATGGTGCATATTTTTGCAAGCCCTGTATTTAAAATTCCCCAGGAATTAAATAAGCAGAGTCTGGGTAAGAATGTTACAGAAGAACTGTGGTCTGGGTTTTGTTTTGCTTTGCTTTTTAAAGTTCTTTAAATTAACTCTCCCACCCATTCCCAAACTCTTTCCTCCCCCCTCCCCATCTTTTCAAATTTGACCCCAGTTAAGAATGAACAAGTTAAGTATAAGAACATTGTCAGCCTCTTCATCCAGGACAGTGTGGTCCAATAGAGAGGGCTGAGGTAGGTCTCTGTTCTGAGGGACCTACCTTACCTCTTGTGGTCAAGACACCTTTCTCTTTGTCCAGGAGAGAAAAGGAAATCTATTTGAGCATGGCCAATGCCCTATATTGGATTGATAGAGCAGAAATAATTTCTGACATGTATGTATTTTCCTTACTATTTTACCCAAGGCACTTTTGAATTTTTTATCTATGTGATCCCCATGATAGACCAGTGAGAAAACAGGACCAAAATTTTATCCCCATTTGACAGATGAGAATAGTAATAAATAGTAAGCATTTATATAAAACTTAAAAGATTATTATTGTTGTTCATTTTTAATCATAGCTGACTCTTGGCAACCCCATTCAGGGTTTTTTTTTTGGGAGAGGTACTAGAGTGTTTTGCCATTTCCTTTTCCAGCTCATTTTTACATATGAGGAAACTAAGGCAAACCAGGTTAAGTGACCACTCCATCATTCTGTCCTGTGGATGACTTTTTAGTTGATGTTAAGGGAGGGACCTGTGAGGACTTGGGAGTAATGAGAAGAAAAGTAAGAACACTAACAGCCACTGAGATCCATGGATGACTCAAGGGGACTAAGCAGGAACAGAGGGACAGAAAACTTGACACCATCTTGGAAGGTGTATCTGCCTTTTTGACCCAGAAGCATATGCAGTTCAAAAATTTTTTAACAATACTCCAGGTAGAGAAAACTCAAAACACAAATAAGTGGTTCAGTGGATAGAACACTGAATCTGGAATCCAGAAAACCTGAGTTCAAATTCATCCTCAGACTAACTTGGGCAAATCACATAACTTTTATCTATTTTAGTTTTCTCATCTGTAAAATAGAAATCAAATAGAATCTACCTCCCAAGGCTTTTATGAGGATAAAATGAGATAAAATCTGTAAAAAGTATTTTGTAAATTTTGAAGCACTTTAATGCTACTATGGTTATTAATAATCATTATTATTTGAGGAACATAGAGCTAAGGCCCTGAGAGACTGTTAAAGTATGGAGTGCTGGGGCAAGTGGAAAGTTGAAATACTCATTATTGCAGCCTGTCCAGTTCCTGGGAAAACACTTTGGGTAGAAGGCAGGTCTGTGATTTTTTACTGGGCTATCAGAACCACTTTTTTAGATCCGTGTTGGCAACAGCAGAAAAAGAGAGACAGAGACAGAGACAGAGACTTCTGCTATTTCCAGCAGAATGAGATATTTGGTATCCTGGAAACCAGGAAAAATGAGAACAGATGATGGTTGGTTCTTTCTTTCCAAAAAGGGAGGGAAAAAATTCCACCTCCAATATTATTCCATATGACAAGGTTTATGGTGACAGATCTCAATTCTTCCTAGGATGGTGACTTCAAGTGAGCATTAATGTGGTAACAAGTGATTGAAATCTGGACAGGACCCTGGGGGTCTGGTCTAATTCCCCCATTTTATAGATGAGGACCAGATCAAAGAACCTTAACTAACAACTAAGTGACTTGTCAATTGACAAACATCAGAGGCAGAAGGGGAATCCATAGGCAATGCTCTTTCTTCTGATTTGAATTGGACCTTGAAGGATGCATAGGTAGAATTAACACAGGAGAGGGAAAGGCCATGTATGACCCAGAGCAAATTTATTGATTGTCAAGAGGGGAATGGGAAGGAAGGAAGAGAATTTGATGCTCACTTTAAAAAATGAATGTTGAAAATTGTTTTTACATGTAATTAGAGGGAATAAAAAACTTAATTAAAATTTTAAAAAAAATTACTGGAGAGAGAGGCATTTTAGGCATAGGAAACAACATAAAATATTTAAGGCAGATAAACTGAGATCCAGAAAGGTCAGGTCTTTACCTTGGTCCAGAGTCTCACAGATAGTCCATCCCTAGGATCTCTAACTCCAAAGTTCCTTCTGTTCTGCCCTATCAGAGGGTCTAAATTTAAAATCTGGCTCTACTCGGTGTCTAAGAAATTCTAGTGTAGTCATGTTATTTTATTTCCTCAGGCTTTAGTTTCCTCAAATGTAAAATGGAATTGACCTAGTTGACTCTGGACTTGTAGCTATGAATTCTCAGACTCTGAAAACTCACTGCCAATCTGTCCTGCAGCACGACCAGGGAAACAAAGCATTTCCGTGGATCAAAAACCTCTTCTTCCCAAACATAACTCTGCCGTGACTGAAACACCCTATATGGTGAGATGATGCTTGTGGATTTCTTCCTTATTCTTGTCACCACTGGTGCCTGGAATACCCAGAAAGGTTTTTGTCCTTCAAAGCCCGTTTCAAGTCAGGGAAAGGACCACTGACATTAGAGTTAGAGAATCCTTCCTTTATGCTTCCCTGAGCTTTGGCAAGTGACTTAAAACCCCACCCCTCACCCCCAGCCTCAGTTTGCTCATTGTAGAATGAACAGATTGGACTAAATAACCTAAGATTCCTTCTGCTCTAGAGAGATGATTCTAAGAGATCATCCTAAGCCCCATTATCTCCAGGAAACCTCTCATCATGCTCTCCCATGGAGGTCTCTCCTTTCTATGTACCACTTACTGACCACCATAAATTTGGAATTATTAAGTTTTTATTTCTTATAGTCATATCTAGATCATGAGCTTCTTTAGAGCAAAAGCCACATATTTTTACTTCTCCTTTATCCCCTATAGTGCTCTGTACAGTGTTGGATATAAAGAGATGGTAAATCCTAATTGGCTGATAACAAGAACAAAGCCAAACCATGTAGTGGCTGAAAACATTGGTGTAGAGGGGTAGCATGGGCTTTTGAATTTGAATTACCTGGATTCAAATCTCATCTCAGAAATGTATTATTATCTGTATAATTCTGGGAAAATCACTTAAAATAAAGGGGTTAGATTTCATGACCTCTAGTTTTAAATCTGTGATCCTATGGAGGAAGGTATATTTCCTGGTGCTCAAATTCAGGGCTTGATGGGCTCCTGACCTGTCTGTCCCCACCTGTGCCCAGCTCTGAAATAGATATCTGAAACAAAAGTCTTTGAAGTGTTATTGTCTTTTGGGGACCCACTGCTGTTTGTACTTAGAAAGTCTATGAGGCCAGAAACTTGTCCCTAGTGATCTTTCTTTGTTGTAAATGCCAGACATCTGAGTAGTTTTAAAAATATACTTCAGGCTCTGCTCCCCAGCTCCATAACCATCTCTTTCAGTCCCATTTTCCTTTAGAATAAGCAGAAATGGAGATCCTGGGTTTAACTCCCAGTCCTAAAGCACACTAGCCCTCTGACCTTGAACAATTCACCCCATCCACAAAATGAGTGAGTTGCATTAGATAACCTGTAAGATCCCTCCCAGATTTGGATCTAGATCCAAAGTCATTTTAACTTTTCTGGGACACAGATTCCTTATCTGTAAAATAAAGGTGATAGACTAAGTGAATTCTTAAGGCCCTTTTCCAGTGTGAATCTTTGATCTCAAGTTTTATGGAGTACCTACTCTCAAGCTCATTCTGGAGATAGATTATATTTTGGGGAAATTAAAAGGAAAAGTCAAAGGAGTCATGATCCTCAGTGATGACACTGCTGAAATAGGTATGGTGGGACTTCCCCCACTCCATTTTGGTGTATCTGAAGGAACTTCATCTAAGTCTGTGTGTATTTGTCTATCCATCCATCAACCCATCATCTATCCATCTATCTATCTTTCTATCTCTCTGTCCATCCATTCATCTTAACACTTTTGTCCTTGTTACTTGTGGGCTTCTCTTAGCTGGTTAGATGGATCAGTCACCTATCAGGATTTATTAAGGACCTATTGTATCTTGTGCTTAGTGATCGAACAGATCATAACTGCTTTCCTTTCTCATCACACATGATTATCTTGCCCCTGTCTTTCTATAAATCTTGAACAGTCGACCCATCCTGGAATCCATACTGGAATTCATTTTCTGGCTCTTTTAATCTCTCTTTTTTCCTCCACTTAATCACTGCTCTCCTTTTCTGGTCTTATGTGCAAAATTTCTTGTGCAAAATCATTAGCATTAATATGTGGCAACTTCCTTATCTTTCCATTGCTCTTTTGTAGTAGAAATCCATATTGACTTAGAATTTTGAGTCTTCAAAACCATGGTTTTCTATGATTGATTCTCACAGAGTATGGCTAGGAAGATGTTGGTGTTTAAAAGATGGAACTTTTTCAGCTGCAGACAGTTTGGGAATTTTGAAAGTACTACATAAGTTCCCAAATTCAATCTCTTTAAAATTATTTTGAATTTCATAGAAGAGATTTTTAATGTTGTCTTCTGTGGCTAGATGCAGTTAATATGATTTTGTTGTTTAGTTAATTAGTCATGTCCAACTCTTCATGATCCCATTTGAGGTTTTTCGGGGGCAAAGAAACTGGAGTGGTTTGTCTTTTCTTTTTCCAATTCATTTTACATATGGGGAAACTGAGGCAGAGGTAAGTGACTTGCCCAGGGTCACACAGTGAGTAAGTATCTGAGGCCAAATTTGAGCTCAGGTCCTCCTGACTCCAGCCCTATCACACAATACCACCTCCTAGAAAGCTACCCTATATAATATATTAAACAAAGAATATTATTATCAACTAAAAAAGAGAATGAAGAGAAGAAATAATTTAAAACAGTATATCAAAAATATCTGGGGGAAAAAAACATGCAGTATTCCACATCCATGATCTGGGACCCACTTCTGATGGGGCAAAGAATTTTCTCTTATCTCTTCTCGGGGTCATGCTTGTTCTTTATAATTGTCTAATATTTATTTTTGAATGTTGTCTTTACATTCATATCGATGTAGTCATTGTGAATAGTGTTTTCTCGACTACTTACTTACACGTTGCATCAGTTCATGTCAACCTTCCCTTGCTTCTCTATAGTCATTATTTCGTTTGCACAGTAAATTCCATTATATGCGCATACCATTTCCTAATCAGTGATCATCCATTCTGTTTCCATTTCTTTGCTACAACAAAAAATGTTGTTGTAAACATTTTGGTACCTGTGAAGGCTTTCTCTTTATCAGTGATCTCCTTGGATTCCATGCCTAGAAAGATAATCTCTGGATCAAAGGGTATATGGAAATTTTAGTCACTTCCTTTATATAAATCCAAATTGTTTTCCAGAACGATTGGACTAATTCACTCAGTCAACACTATGTTGGTGTGCCTGCCTTTCTACCACCCTTCCAGCATTTACTATTCCCATCTTTTATCCTCTTTAGTAGTTTGCTAGTTTGAGGTGAAAACTTCATTTTGCATTTCTCTCATTAGTCATTTGCAGCATTCTTTCAATGGTTGTTAGTAGTTTTCAGTTTTGAGAACTGTGTGTTCATATTGTTGACTGGTTCTCATTTAAGGACATTCATTTGGTGCTTGCTGTGTGCCAGGTATAGATATAAAGACACAAGCAAAACTGTCCCTCTTTCAAGAAGCTTATCTGGGGAAACAACATGTAGACAAAAGCTAGTTACAAAGACATTTTTAGGGGCTGACCCCTGGGAGCTGAGTGGTTCAGGAAAGGTCTCATGTTATAGGTACTACTTGGACTGAGTTTTGAAAGCACTTAGGATTCAAAGTCTGTCTAGAGAAGGACAAGAGATGGAATGTAGTGTGGAGAAAACAGTGAGCAGACCAGTCTGGCTGGAACATAAGAGTGTGGGAGGAGAAGTAATATGCCAGCAGCCTGGAAAGGAAGACCAAAGCCAGATTGCAAAGGGCTTTAAATACCAAATACTGGAGTTTGTATTATATTCAAAGAGTAAGTGGGAACCACAGGAACTTTTTGAGTGAGATCAAACCCATGCTTTCAGCATATCACATTGGCAGCTGTGCGGAGGATGCTCTGGAATTAGGGGAGACACTTGAGTGGGGGAGACCAATTAGAAAGTTATTGCAATTGTTTAGGCATAAAGTTATGAGAGATTGTGCAGGAAGGGACTTCTGTGAGTGGAGAGAAAGGAGGGGGTGCTAACGGACTTGGCAACTGAGTAAGGCAGAGTAAAGAGTAAGGATGATTGAAGTCATGCCCTCAATAAAAATTGGGAATTTAGGAAGATGGATGAGTTTGGGAGGGAACAAGAATGAGTTCTGTTTTGGACTACAGCTAGGAAAGAGTACTATGAGACCTAGAATCAGGAAGACCCAAATGAATGCTATTATCCTTATTATTATTATTATTATTATTATTATTATTATTATTGGACTTTTGGTTGGAAATATTTTATTGGCAGTTGATGATGAGAAATTGGAGTTCAGGTGAGAGACTAGTTCAGAGAACAGTCTTTATATAGTTCTGAGAGTCATTTGCATAGCAGTAAATTCACCTATGGAAGCTGATTAGAGAGTATAGAAAGAGAAAAGGATGTAAGAAGGAACACTGGGAAATGCTGAACAATTAGAGGGTAGACTATTCATGATCCTGCAAAGAAGATCAAAAAGATGTTAACAGGGAGTCCTTTTGTTTGAATTCTCTGAAAGACTCTCCTTGTTCATGATACTAAAAAGCATCATAGGTGAATCAATTCCTACCTATTTTTTGCTTCGCTTGATGAATGCGTAAGTTTAAAAAAAAAAACTTTTGTTAAGTCTTGTATGTCATGCACTGTACTAAATGCTAGGGATACAACTAGAGAAAGTGGGACAGTCACTGTTCTCACTTTTGTGTGACAGCACACAAAAGAAGTCAGCTGCAGAGCAGATGGCAAGTTCCAGAGATTCTTAGGGTGCTTGCAGGTGAGATGACAGTGCCCAAGCTGTCTGGCAGGTGTAAAGGCAGAGCCAATTCTAAGGCCCTGAGGTTGTAACTCAAAGGGCTTTTACTATCTTTCAATCATGACATGAGGTTTCTTTCCTGTGTTTGCATACCAGATATCTTACATGCATGCCTACCTTATTTCCATTTTTTAAACTCTATACTTTCTGAGGACAACTAGGTACCCCATTCATGTTTATTTATGACCCCCATAATGCTGACACTGAAATATAATAAGTGTTTGGTAAAGATCTGTGGCCTGAATGAATGAGTAAGATGAAATGATTACCCTTCGTTTATAATGTGGATTAAAGGGGGGGGGCAGAAAGGAGAAACAGGACTTTGTTACAAAAACGATTTAGCTGCAACTTCCTCCCAGCAACAAAGCTAAAGCAAAAAGAGAAGGCCATCCATAAGTGCAGTAGTATGCATATATGTGTGAACTTAATTGAAAGTCTTTTTTTTCCTGAGTAATTAGCAATCTTTTCCTCTTAAAATGACTTTTTTTTTAAAATAGACTTTGTACTTTATTTACTTAAGTAAGTGTTAAATATTCTTCTCCATCTCCTCCAGTAAAATTTATGAGCAAAAAGTAAAAAGAGTAATTATATAAATGAAGTGTGAGAGGAAGAACTGACACAGAATTAGATGAGAAAGGAGGGCTAGTTGTTCTGAAACCCAGCTCTCACTGGGAATGGGTTAAAGAGGGAGCAATACATATATATCTAGAAGGGTACAAAAGTCTTCCAAATTCAGAAATAAATAAGAGTCTTAGGGGATGGTGAGGGGAGAAGATAAGGAAGGGACTTGTAGAAGTAATCATACATCAAATACATCAAATCTGGGTTAAAGAGAGAACACATATATTTAGAAGGGATTAAGAGTCTTCTATATTTACAAAGAAATTAGAGGATGAGCGAATAGAATAAGGAGGGAACAATACATATTTGAAAGACTATAAAAGTCTTCTAAATTCAGATAAAAACAAGAGGGCAAGGAGAAAAGATGGGGGGAAAGGATAAGGGTGGGATCCTCGGAGGAGGGGGTAGGTTAACTAATAGGGGAGAGTAAGGTAGCAGATAGAAACCAAGCAGAGAAGTCAAAAGAGCCAGGAAATAAGAGATATACAAACATAAAATAAAGATCAGGAGTAGGATTTATTATGTAGAAAAGAAAGGGTAGTAATCATGATCTCAAAATTAAAGCTAAAATAAATTTAATCAAGAGAAAATAGGGAAACTATACTATGGCAGCCATATTAATCAATATTATTTTAGATTATTTAAAATAAGTAGACAGTATAAGGATGGAATGTATATATAAGTATAAGAAATGGTAGATTTAGAAAAATATGGAAAGATTTGGACTTATGAAAGAAGATATTATCCATCTTAAGAGAAACAGGACAAATAAACAATACAGTATTATATAAATGGTTAATTTGACCACCCATGATCATTTAGTTAATAAATGTCAGAGACAGAATTTGAACCCAGAATTTCCTGACTCCAGTACTATATCTGGTAGGCCACATTGCCTAGTATATATTATTGTTTCCCACTTCACCCAGGGACATCTTCAGTTGACTTGACTGGAGGTCACTGGATCCAGATGGCTCTGGAGGGGAAAGTGAGGCAGGTGACCTTGCCCAGCCTCCCTCACTTAAAACTTATTCACTTTCATGTCATGATATCACTTCCCATCATGTCCTCTTTGAAAACGAAGGACAAACAGCATATAAATGTATAGGTGTATGATTATAGATATCAGCGTATATGTATATGTATATTTGTGTGTGTGTGTGTGTGTGTGTGTGACTTAATTGTAGCCTTTTTGGGAAAGGAAGAGAGGAAGAAAAGGAGAAAAAGAATAAAATAAAAAGTGCACAGAAGAGGACAAAAGAAAACCTACAAGGAAGCAAAGAAAAGATGGACAGCTTTGAACACAATGTGTAGTATTTATTATGCAGGCTTTCTTGAAACGGAAATTTATTACTTTATATTTTGAATCCTTTCATATTCTGTTGTGCATATGAATTTTTTATTTTCTTATTTTCTATTTATTATAAATAAATTAATTTAAAATTTTTGTTTAAAAACAAAATTTCTGAGTACCTTCACTACTCTTCTTCCTGAGGAGAAAAAAAGTTCCTTGAGGACAAAGACTGTTTTGTTTGTCTTTCCTTCTCTAACACCAAGTACTAAACACTTAATAAGTGTTTGTGAAAATGATTTGTGTTTGGATCCAGAATGTCCTGAATTTAGAACTGAGAGTAGCCTAACAGATATACCTTGAATACACCAGAAGGTAGCCAGTATTCACACAATCTCTCCCCTCTCTTAAAACACAAGGAGTCCCACTAACTTATTTCTTGGCATCTAGCTTTGGGAAAAGCTCTCCCTACTCCAAACCCCAATATACACACCCTGTATTGGCCATAAGGGTGTAGTTTTAGCAGAGTAAGGGATGGGCTCTGGAAAACCAGGATAGAGATCATTCTTTCATGCCTATTCTTATTCTAGAGCCTGTCTTTAGCACTTCCCAGCCTCTCTCTTTTGCGGTCTCCCCATTTCTGTCCCCTATTTCCTTCTTAAACCCCCGAATCCTCTCCCTGCAATCAGGAAACCATTGGAGGAGGGGGAAGTACCATTGGGAATTTTCTTTCCACTCAAACAACATTAAAAGTAAAATTGTATCACAACTCCAAACCATTTTCTGCTTTGGGTTATTGTTTAACAAAATAACAATAGTATTTCATTTGCTTTGGGGTCCTCTTGATCTCTTCTCCGTATACTAATCAGGTTGTGCTGCTGATAGTGAATTATCTTATGTGAATGTAGCCAGCTTTCTTTGTTCTGCATTATTACATGTCAGAAAGCAGGATTCTAGAGACAGATATGGCCAACCACAGCTTTCTTTCAGGACCACAGCTGTGGTAAAAGGTGAAGGACTGTTTTAAACTGTGAAAGAAAAAGTAATAGCTTGTGTGTAGTGTACTGAAAGAAGCATAATGTAACAGGAAATCAGGAATTCTGGGTTCTAATTCCAGATCTATTAGTCAAAGTAATGGTGTAAACTTTTTAGTAGATCACCCCCTCTCTCTAGGACTCAACTTCCTCTCTGTCAAATGGGAATGTTCCATTCCTTCCCATTGCCCACCATCATCCTCAGTTCACAGAATTATTGGGAGGCTCAATGAAAGGAAAGAATATTGAAATGCTACAGATACCATACAGCTTGGAAAGGTCTCATTTCTAGCATTGAACAGATGATTGGGAACATGATGATAAGGGGGAGACTTAAGAGCCACTAGGTTCCAACCTCTTCTTTTTGGTCTTAGGACATGATTTTTTTGTTCCCCTCTATGTGTCTTCAGAATTTGCACAGCCTTCCAGAATGCTTACTCTTCCTACACTTGTGGCTGCAGGGCTAAAGGGAAAAAGAAGGAGAGCTTTGCTGTGTCCTCATTTCAAGTACAGAGGCAGATGGACAGCATGCTGTAGGGCCCCTTCCGTGCTTTACTTTAATTAGCTCTATTCAACCTTGGAAGAATAGATCAGGTGAATCATATCCTCCTCTTTTTCTACCTTTGTTTGATGAAAGCTGTGATTGGGGAATTGGGGGAGAAGGCTGCATCTGGGAATCAGTGGTAGCTTTCAATAGGAACTTGATCCATTCTGGTCAGGAGGAAGGGAATGGGGGGGAGGATAGGGCCATCAAGCAGAACCAGCTAGAATGACTAATGAATAGAGTCCCTGCCTCAGGAGAATTCTACCAATTCCTGGGATTTATCCTTATGACACATACCTATGATTAGTATGTTTGAAGTATGTTTGTAAAAAGTCCCTTCTCTTCTTATCCACTTGCCTTAACAACCCTGGGGTGCTCAGAGTCATCCTTCGAAGTTGTGAGCAGGACTGATTTCCTGGAATTCTTTCATGTTCTGACTTAATCAAGTCACTTAACTGTTGTCTCTGTCAGTTTCCTTATCAGTAAAACAAAAAGATGGATTTAAGACCCTCTGAGGTCCCTTTTAATTCTAGATTATGATCCCATAGTCCCTATAATCTCTCATGACCAATGTCAAGATCTTAGGTAGTGATACGGTAATTCAGTCCCAAAGATGGTCCATATCTAATATATAGATTTGTTTACTATTAATGAACCTCACCTTTATAATAACTGAGTTTGAGGAGCTAGCTCTTTTCCCCCCTCTTCCCCCTCTATCAAACTCTAGTGAAGATTTCTTCCTAGGAAACCTACCCCTAGGTTAATGTTCCTTTCAGGTGGGATCTTTGAGAGGACTAGTTGGGTGGCTACTCTCCTTGACTCCAAGCCATTGAGAGTTTTGGGGGAGCCTTATAAACACAATATATTCATGGGACATGAGGTCTGGAAAAAGTTTTAAAGATCAACTCCCCTCATTTAGAGGATTAGGAAGATAAAGAAACTGAGGCATATGGAGAGTTAGAGGTGGATTAAAGTGCTAAATTCACTCAGCTAATTGACTTCTCAACCAGAACTAGAGCTCAGGTTTTCTGAGGCTGCTACTCTTTCCATGATACCATTCTAGTCCTTTTCATTTAGGTTTATAACTTGCCTCCGTGAAGATTATCTTATTGGTTTTAAAGTGAATTTTCTGTTACATATAGAATTGGACTCTTTCCCCCCATCTCTAATCTAGGGATGCTAAAAGGTCCACCAAAAAATAATCTTTTATTAGTTTCAGCACTTTTATCTTCACTGTGCCTTTCTGTCAATCAGCAATTTATTTCTTCAACAGTAGAAAATCCTGACCCAGCTCTGCCCATCAACTGAAATAACTAGAAATGCTATATTAGTAATGTATCTGTAAAATAAAAGTATATGAAAGAGTTCCAGGAGATATAAAACACTGTGCATGGAGTGCAGATGGTTGAGGTCCCAGGAACTTTTAAGATGCAGGGGAATAGTGTGGGCTCAACAGTGTTAGAACGCTTCCTGCAAGAGATGAGATGAGCTGGATCTCAGAGACCCAGGATGTAAGGAGTCAGAGAGAAATTAGGTGTTTCAGGGAGGAAAATATAATGAAAGATATGGAGGCTGGCATGATATTTCATCCAGAGTATTCAGCAGCATTTATTAAATAACTGTGATGTGAATATGAAATTTAAAAAAAGTCTTTGGTCTCAGAGAGCTTTCATTCCATTGGAAGTAACATGTACATAGGAAAGCAAATAAAATATACGCACAAAGTAAGGGGGATGGGAGAATTAGTAGATAATTCACATGAAGTGGCACTTGAGCTGAAACTTGAATG
>JAJPUD010012603.1:7318-48549 GCA_023553655.1 Myrmecobius fasciatus | reverse complement strand
ATAATCTAATCCTGAAGAATGAATGGGTGAAAGAGCAAATCATAGACGCAATCAATAATTTCATCCAGGAGAATGACAATAATGGGACAACATACCAAAATTTGTGGGATATGGCCAAAGTGGTTATAAGGGGCAGTTTTATATCTCTCAGTGCTTACTTGCATAAAATAGAGAGAGAAGGTCAATGAATTGGGTTTACAATTAAAAAAGCTAGAAAAAGAGCAAATTAAAAACCCTCAATTAAATACCAAATTGGAAATTGTGAAAATAAAAGGGGAAATTAATAAAACTGAAAATAAGAAAACTATTGAATTAATAAATAAAACTAAGAGTTGGTTCTATGAACAAAATAGATAAGCCTTTAGTTAATTTGATAAGAAAAAGGAAAGAGGAAAATCAAATTGTTAGTCTCAAGAATGATAGGGGAGAACTTTCCTCCAATGAAGAGGAAATTAGAGCAATAATTAGGAGTTACTTTGCCCAACTTTATGCCAGTAAGTTTGATAATCTAAATGAAATGGAGGAATATCTATGAAAATATAGATTTCCCAGGTTAACAGAAGAGGAAATAAATTATCTAAATAGCCCCATATTAGAAAAAGAAATAGAACAAGCTATTAACCAACTCCCTAAGAAAAAATCTCCAGGGTCAGATGGATTTACATGTGAATACTACCAAATATTCAAAGAACAATTAATTCTAATACTATACAAACTATTTGAGAAAATAGGGAAAGACGGTGTACTACCAAATTCCTTCTATGAGACCGATATGGTGCTGATAGCTAAACCAGGTACGGTGAAAACAGAGAAAGAAAACTATAGACCAATTTCCCTAATGAATAATGATGTAAAAATTTTAAATAAGATATTAGCAATAAGATTACAGAAAGTCATCCCCACTATGACCAAGTAAGATTTATACCAGGAATGCAGGGCTGTTTCAATATTAGGAGAAGTATCAGCATAAGTAATTATATTAATGTCCAAACTAACAAAAAACATATGATTATCTCCATAGATTCAGAAAAAGCATTTTATAAAATCCAACACCCATTCCTATTAAAAACACTAGAGAGTATAGGAATAAATGGCATTTTCCTTAAAATGATTAGTAGCATCTACTTAAAACCATCAACAAGCATCATATGTAATGTAGACAAACTGGAACCATTCCCAGTAAGATGAGGAGTGAAACAAGGCTGCCCACTCTCAGCATTACTATTTAATATTGTATTAGAAATGTTAGCTTTAGCAATAAGAGAAGAAAAAGAGATAAAAGGAATTAGAGTAGGTAATGAAGAAACCAAATTATCACTCTTTGCAGATGACATGATGGTCTACTTAGAGAACCCTAGAGACTCAACTAAAAAACTACTAGAAACAATTCACAATTTTAGTAAAGTTGCAGGATTCAAAATAAATCCACATAAATCATCAGCATTTTTATATTACCAATAAATTTCAGCAGCAAGAGATACAAAAAGAAATTCCATTCCAAATAATGGATGATAGCATAAAATATTTGGGAATCTATCTGCCAAGCAAAACCGTTTGGTACTGGCTGAGAAATAGAGCTGCTGATCAGTGGCATAGGATAGGATATCAGGACAATCTAGGCAATAACTTTAGCAATTTAATGTTTGATAAACCCAAAGACTCCAACTTTTGGGATAAGTATTCACTATTCAGCAAAAACTGCTGGGAAAATTGGAAACTAGTGTGGAAGAAATTAGGGCTTGACACACACCTAACACCACATACCAAGATAATATCTAAATGGGTTCATGATCTAGATATAAAGAGTGATATTGTAAGCAAATTAGAGGAATGTAGTATAGTTTACCTCCCAGACCTATGGAGATGGAATAAATTTATGTCCAAAGAAGATCTGGAACTCTTAATTGAACACCAGATAGATAATTTTGATTATATTAAGTTAAAAAGTTTCTGTACAAATAAAAGCAATGCAGACAAGATTAGGAGAGAAACATCAAATTGGGAAATCATCTTTACATTTAATGGTTCTGATAAAGGCCTCATTGTCTCATATTTATAAGAATTCAAGCCACTCTTCAATAGATAAGTGGTCAAGGGATATGAAGACAATTTTCAGATGATGAAATTAAAACCATCTCTAGTCATATGAAAAGGTGCTCCAAATCACTATTGATCAGAGAAATGCAAATTAAGACAACTCTAAGGTACCACTACACAGCTGTCAGATTGGCTAAAATGACAGGAAAAGATAACGATGAATGCTGGAAGGGATGTGGGAAAGCTGGGTTACCAGTACATTGTTGGTGGAACTGTGAATGGATCCAACCATTCTGGAGAGCAATTTGGAGCTATGCTCAAAAAGTTATCAAACTGGGCATACCCTTTGACCCAGCAGTGTTTCTATTGGGCTTATATCCAAAAGAGATTTTAGAGGAGGGAAAGGGACCCACATCTGCAAGAATGTTTGTGGCAGCCCTTTTTGTAGTGGCTAGAAACTGGAAACTGAATGGATGCCCATCAATTGGAGAATGGCTGAATAAATTATGGTATATGAATGTTATGGAATATTATTGCTCTGTAAGAAACGACCAGCAGGACGATTTCAGAGAGGCCTGGAGAGACTTGCATGAATTGATGCTGAGTGAAGTGAGCTGAACCAGGAGATCATTATACACAGCAACAACAATACTATATGATGATCAATTCTGATGGACATGGCTCTCTGCAACAAAGAATTGTCTCAAACCAGTTCCAATTGTTCTGTGAAGAAAACCATATACACCCAGAGAGAGGTATATGAAATGTGGACCACAACATAACATTTTCATGCTCTCTATTGATGTTTGCTTGCATTGTTTCCTTTCTCTGATTTTCTTTTTTTTTCTTGTAGATAGGATTTTTCTTGCACAACTTGTTAAGTATTTTAACATTATTAATATGTAGTGGACTTCCTGGCATATAGGGGAGGGGAGGGGACTTTGGGTAAAACTTATAACAGAAAGCTTTGTAAAGATCAATGCTGAGGAGCTACCCATACATATGCTATACAAATAAAAAGCTTTAATAAAAAAAGTCTAGTCTATACATTCTATAATAATCACAGACATTTATATAATACTACACAATTTTTAATTCCCCCCATGAAATCCCTAAGTATTACTATTATCATTTTATATGTGGGGAAAATGATACTCTAACAGGTTAATGCTTATTGTCACAAAAATTATCGTTATTATAGATTTTGAACTCCAGTCTCCTCATTTCAAGAGCACCACTTCCTGCACAATAATTTGACACTTTTCCATTATAGACCAGTCACTCTGCTGTGGTCTGTGGTCGATTACATACAAACTGACAAAGAAACTCTTGAGTCTTCTATGAATCAAAAAAATCTAACCTGTTGCTATGGTCCAGGTGAAGTTTTCTGCTGATTTCAAGCCTCTGATTTAATTATAAAAATATAAATAAGTCCTCCTGATTCCAGGCCCAATCTCTCTTTCTACTGCACCACCTAGCTTAATACAACATTCTCTACCAAACCTCAACTATTATTTTAACTAGCACCTCATTAGTATAACCATGCATCATTGTGTATTATAGTGGCTTTTGAACTTTGTTCATTTCTTCTACTTTTCTCATGACTAAACTAGCCTTTAAGCCTTGATGAGGACAAAGAAAGAAATTTATGTAAATTATGTATCTTTCCAAACACTGCCCTCTGCATATAACTCTGCAAATATAACATTTATTAAATTTTTATGGAATGAAACAATAAATGACAAAGCATTATTCCATATTATTATATATATTATTGAGTAAATAGTCTCCAAAATGTTTACAGAGGAAATCTCAGAGTGATATGAATTTGTCTCAAGCCCAAAAAGTATTCTTGGAATTGCCAATAAGAAACTTTAAAAGACAAATAAGAGAAATAGAAGAAAAAATATGAAAAGAAATAAGAAGTATACAAGAGAGAATCAAGAGTTTGAAAAATGTAGGAAATTCTTCAAAAAATACAATTGGTCAAATGCAAAAAAAAATTCTTTGAAAAAAAAAACACCTTCAAAAGTAGAATTAATTAATTTTAAAAAGAGATACAAAAGCTAACTGAAGAAAATCATACATTAAAAACTACAACAATGGGTACAACCACATGGTACAGTAGATAGATCATTGATCAAGGAGTCAGGAGGACCTGAGTTCAAATACAGCCTCAGACACTTAATACTTACTAGATGTATGACCCTGGGCAAGTCACTTAATCCCAATTGCCTAATACACACACACACACACAAAAAAAAAAGAAACAGAAAGCAAAAATTAGAATGTGACAAAAGGAATCTAATTTCTCTATGAGACAGCATGAATCAGTTAAATAAGTTACAAGAAATAAAAAATGGAAGACAATGTAAAATACCTCATTAGAAAAAAAAACAGCTGACTTTGAAAATAGATCCAGAAGAAACAGTTTAAAAACTGTTCATCTTTTTGAAGGTTGTAGCCAAAAAAAGATCCTGGACAGCATTCTTCAAGAGATCATCACGTAAAACTGTCCCAATATAATAGAAACAGAGGGAGAAATACTCATTGAAAGAATCCATCAATTCACCTTTGGGAAAAGATCCCACAAGGAAAATCCCAAGGAATATTATTGTAAAACTCCAGAATTTCAGTCTTACGGAAAAAATACTGCAAGGTGCCACACAAAAACAATTCAAATATCAAGGAGCAAACAGTCAAGTCAGGATCTGGCAGCTTCTATAATAAAGTACCAGAGGCCTGGAATACATTATTTGTAAATGAGGGTGTGGTTGTGAATGGACTCTGATATGATGACATCAAAACAACAGACATTAATGGGTGGAAAAAGATATTTGAAGAAGCATAAAGGGAAGTTAATGAGTTCACATAGAGAGGTACAAAAGACCTATTGCAATCTAGGGAAAGAAGAGAAGGTGGGTGAGCTTTTCTGAAGCTTGATCTCATCATTTTTGGTTCTAACTTAATCATATAGATTATATAGAAATTTATCTAAAAAAGGAAGAGGAGAAAGATGAAAGAAAGAAGGGGCAGGATAGAAGAGAGGGTAGAAACAATAGAGAAGGTTAAGAGAAGAGGCCAAGGGGTGATAGAAGATAAGGTAGTGAATGGAGTGGTTTAAAAAACACTACTAAGAGAAGGACATAAGGCACTGGGTGTGATAAGATAAGGGTGCAGTAAGTAAAAGAACACAACTAAAAACTGGATGGAAAGAGAAACAAAGTATATACAGGGACTGGAGAAAAATACATGGCTAATAATCATAACTGTGAATGTGAATGGGATGAAGTCTTCCACAAAACAGAAGCAAATAACAGTGAATTAAAAAACAAAATCCTACAATATGTTGTTTTCAAGAAACACATTTGACACAGAGATACATACAAAGGAAAGAGTAATAGACTGGAACAAAATTTATTATGTTTCAACTGAAGTAAAAAAAGCTGGGGTAGCAATTCTGATCTCAGAAAAAGCAAAAGTTAAAATAGATCTTATTAAAAGATGATAAGGAAGGAAAGTACTTCTTGATAAAGGGTACCATAAACAATGAAGTAGTAACTATGCTAAATCTGTGTACACCAAGTAGCAGAGCAGCCAAATTACTAGGAAAGATTTTAAGCCAGTTATAGGAAGAAATGTACAACAACACTATACTAGTGGGGGGACATTAATTTTCCCATCTCAAAATCAAACAAATCTAACTACAAAAATAAACAAGAAACTAGGGAGTTTAATAGAATATCAGAAAACCAAGATATGATACACCCATGGAGAAAGGTGAATAGGGACAGAAAGGAACATATCTTTTATCAGGAGTACATAGCCCCTTCACAAAAATTGACCATCTATTAGGGCATTAAAAATCTCAAAATCAAATGTAGAAAGGCAAATATAGTAAATGCTTCTTTTTCATATTACAATGAAATAAAAATTATATCATATTCAATAAAAGTGCAGGGAAAGACAGACTAAAAACCAATTGGATATTAAATAATCTAATGCTAAAAAATGAGTGCATCAAACAACAAATCACAGAAACAATCCAGAATTTCATCCAAAAAAATGACCATAATGAGACAATGTACAAAACCTATGAGATGCAGCCAAAGAAGTTCTTAGGAGAAAATTTACATCTCTAAATAGATAAATAAATAAAATAGAGTAAGAGAAGATCAATGAATTGGGCAGGCAATTAAAAAAGCTAGAAAAAGTACAAATTAAAGCCCCCAGATTAAATAAAAAATTAGAAATTCTGAAACTCAATGGAGAGGTTAATAAAATTGAAAGTAAGAAAACTATTGAACTAATAAATATAATTAAGAGTTGGTTTTATGAAAAAAACTATCAAAATAGAAAAATATTTTGTTAATTTGATTAGAAAAAAGAGGAAGAAAAAAATCACCAGCATCAAAAATGAAAAGGTGAACTTACCACCAATGACAAAAAATTAAAGCCATAATTAAGAATTATTTTGTCCAGTCCTTCAGAGGAGGCAGTCCTTTTTCTCGTGTCATTTTCCTAGCTTTCTTGACTTCCTTCAATTGCAGTTAACTTGCCATCCTTTACAAAAAAAAATGTTTCCTACTTTTTTTCAAAACCTATAATAGCATTCCTCTGCAACTACTCTCAATTTATCTTGTATATTTTTGTTTATACATGGTTATATATTTTTTCCCTCTTTGGCCTTTGAATACCTAGAAATTAGTGGCTTCTTAATTATTATTTTTATTCTTTTCTTTATATCCCCAAAACTTAGCAGAGAGCTAGCACATGACAGACATTTAATAAATGCTAGTTGACTGAGTGAGTAATGATCACACATAGTATCAAACCAGGGGTTAAAAAAATAGATATTCCTTTATTATTTGAATAACTGGAAGATGGTGAGGATGGAACATCAAATATGGTACTCATTTCAATAAGCTATGTAATTTTGGAGAACTGCATTTTCCCCATCTAATTTCTGCTTTTTTTTTTTAATTGGGGATGGTTCAGTGTGTAGGAAAGGAAGAACAAAAAAAGATTATTTATATACCCACACACAAACACGCAAACATATACACATACATATGTACATATATAAACACATAATATACATGTAAAAATGAAAAAGAATGTGTTGCAAAAAACTATGATATCAGTTTTTCAGAAAATGTGCACAAGCATATTCTATTGTAAATGGGAAATAAAATTCTTTATCTCATTCAAGAAGCACAATAAAAAAGTCCAAATCATATTTATTCAGCTCTTAAAATTTTACAAATTAATTTCCCTAGGTAGTACAAATATCATCTTCATGTTAAAAATAAATAAATTATGATTGAGAAAGGGTATATAACTTGCAGTAATAAAATGTCTGACTTCAGGTCCATCACTATCTGCTTAGTCATTCAGAGTATAGTGAAATAGAACCTTGATTTATTCACCATATCACTATGAAACATTAGAGTTGTTTTTAAAAAACATACATTTTTATTAATGTCTTTTGAGTTTTTTATATCATTATAATTTTTCCTAGTATCCTTTCCCTTCCCTTTTTCTTTTACTTTTCCCTATCCATAAAAATCACCCATTAATAAATAATAGTATTTATCAACCAGACCTTTCAAATGACTTTCAGTTTGAAGTGTATGACAAAATGATATAATTTATAGGATTAATAATTTTGGGGGAAGAAGTTCAAAGCTGAAGAAGGAGATTTGTAAAAAAAAAAATTGTAAAAATTTGTAAAACATCTCTTTTTGTAAATAAAAATAATGTATCCTAGCTCCAAAGACATTGTGACTAAGAATATTATTCACTTTTATTTCAGTTTGTAAGGACACCTTGCCCATTTTATAATTATTTGAGTTGAGGGATAAAAATTACATGTAATGGTGTTAGATAATTAGTTACAGGCACTTCTGGAAAAAAAATCTCACTTACACAACCATTATGGGGACCATGATTCTTAATGTTACACATTCTCACTTTTCCCATCAAATTATCAGGACCTAACTAGAACCGAATAAAATAGGAAAATGTAAAATCTGACAGAAATAAGAAAATTCAGTATGTATTGGGAAAAGGAAGGAAGGTGATGGGAATTTTAAAACTTACAGAGCACTTTCAGATTCATCAAAGTCCTATTACAATCTTCAGTGTACTACAAAATTTGACAAAATTAATCCTCACAATAGGATAAGCTTTATTATCTCCATTTTACCAAAGGGGAGGTAAATATTAAGTGGCTAGCTTGAAGAAATATTGAAAGTCAATGGAAAATCAACA
This sequence comes from Myrmecobius fasciatus, assembly GCA_023553655.1. Classification (NCBI taxonomy): domain Eukaryota; kingdom Metazoa; phylum Chordata; class Mammalia; order Dasyuromorphia; family Myrmecobiidae; genus Myrmecobius; species Myrmecobius fasciatus. The sequence goes on along the minus strand of JAJPUD010012603.1, from coordinate 40,239 downwards.
CTCAAAAAGCCAGTTTCTGAATCTTAAACCCATACATTTTAAAAATAAGTAATTTTCCAAAAAGAAAGTCAATAATGAGTCTGTAACTTTTAAGAATAAATTAACTGATTAGTAGTGTTTCCTCCTCTAGCCGTGCAACATCTTTAAATATTTTGGTATTTTGTTTCATTTTGTTTTGTTTTTTTAAGTTGGAGTTTACAGCCTTTGCTCAAATGACAAGGAAATTCTCATATAGCTAGTAAATATGAAGAAGCAAATCATTGAATTCATCTTCCCCCCAAAAAGATCTCTGCACTTCAAGACTTTCCTACTAGTATACAGTATACTAGCAGTTTCTAGACACCTAATATCTCACTGAGGTATTATCCTAAGTTTCTCATCCTCTCACATTCCACATATGCAATCTATTGCATATTTTACAAAGAATGATGGCTTAGCAATACCAGACATATTATAAAGTAGCAGTCATTAAAACCTTTTGGTAGTGGCTAAGAAATAGAATGGTGGATCAGTGGAATAGATTAGATATACACAACACAGTAATCAAAACCTATAGCAATCTAGTATTTGATAGCCTCTCCCCCACCACCACCAACTCCAAGTTCTGGAATAAGAACTCAGGATTTGACAAAAATTGCTGAGAAAACTGGAAAATAATATATCAAAAATTTGGCATAAATCTACATCTCATATCCCATACCAAAATCAGTTCAAAATGAGTGCATAATTTGGACATAAAGGATGATACCATAAACAAATTAGGACAAAAAGGGATGATTTATTTTTGGAGAAGGAATGACCAAAGAAGAACTGGAGAACATTATGAAAGGCAAAACAGATGACTTTGATTACATTAAATTAAGAAGGGTTTACACAAACAAAATCAACAGAAACAATATTAAAAGGGAAGTACAAAACTAGGAAAAAATCTTTGTAGCCAGTGTTTTTGATAAAAGTTTCATTTCTAAAAGAACTATGTCAAATTTATAAGCATACAAGTTATTCCTCAACTGATAAAAATATAAATCAAAGGAAGCGAAAAAATTTTCAGATGATGAAATTAAAGCTATATGAAAAAATGCTCTAAATCACTATTGATTAGAGAAATGCAAATTAAACCAAATTTGAGGTACCACCTCACACTTCTCAAATTGGCTAAGATAACAAGAAAAGAAAATTATTAATGTTGGAGACAATGTGGAAAATCTGGGATACTAATGCATTATTGGTGAAGTTGTGAAATGATTCAACTCTTCTGGAGAGTAATTTGGAATTATGCTCAAAGGGCCATAAAACTGTACATACCCTTTACATACGCTTTGACTCAGCAATATCAATACTGGATCTGGAAATCATAAGGGAGGAAAAGGAACCCATATGTTCAAAAATGTTTGTAGCAGCTCTTTTTTTTCCCCAAAAATTTGAAAATGAGTAGATGCCCATCCTTTGGGGAATGGCTGAACAAATTGTGGTATATGAAGATAAGAGAATATTATTCTATAAAAAAATTGAGGAACAAGCTGATTTTAGAAAGGTCTGGAAAGATTTACATAAACTGAAAGGGAGTGAACCAAGCAGAAACAGGAATACATTGTACACAGCAACAAGAATGTATGATGATCAACTATGAAATACTTGGTTCTTCTCAGTGCTTCAGTGATTCATAGCACTCCAAATAGACTTTGGACAGAAAATGCCATTTGTATCCAGAAAAAGAACTAAGGAGACTGAATATAACTCAGCCCATGCTATGTTCACTTCTTTTTTTCTGTTTTTTTTTTTAATCTCTCCCATGGCTTTCATCTTTTGCTTTGATTTTTCTTTCTAAACACGATTTACAAAACAAATAAACTTATTAGAAAAAAAAGGAAGTTACTATGGTCACAGGGAAGATCAAATAAACTCAGAGGATGGCAACAATGTCAAAATACCTATATGTAAAACTTCAAAAAAATGAATTGATCCTAACCCTATAAAATAAAAGAATTCTTGGAGGAGCTCAGAAGCATTTTAAAAATCAAATAATAAAGGTAGAAGCATAATTGGGAAAAGAAATGAGATTAACACAATAGAATCATGAAAAAGGCAACCAATTAATTAATTAATTAACAGATTAATAAAGGAAGCATAAAAATGGGGAAAGATGTGTAAAACTTCACTGAATAAAGTCTTTAAAAAGTAGAATTCATCAAATAAAAAAAACATAAAAATACTAACTGAAGAAAACAATTCCTTATAAATTGTGATTGGGCAAATGTCAAACTCAATTAGAGAGAATCAATCAAACAAAATGAGAAGAATAAAAAAAGGAAAAAATATGAAATATCTCATTGTAAAAACTCTGTACTGAAAAAAATAGATCCAGGAGAAATGATTTAAAAATTTTTGGACTATCTGAAAGACAAGATTGATAAATTAAATTCTTTCAAGAAATTGTCAAGGAAAACTGCCCTGATAGCCTAGAAACAAATGATAAAATAGAAATTTAAAGAATCCATTAATCCCTTCCTAAAAGATATCCCCAAAATAAAAACTGGTAGGAATACCATAGCCAAATTCCACAATACACATGTCAAGAAGAAAATACCACAAGCAGCCAGAAAGGAACAATTCAAACATCAAGGATGCATCATCAGAATCACACAAGATTTAGCAACTTCTGCATTGAAGTTTCACCAGACTTGGAATCACCTACATTGCAAAACTAAGTATAATCTTTCAAGAGAAAAATCAGTTGTGCATTCCATGAAATTGAAGACTCTAAAACATTCCTGATAAAAAGACCAGAGCTAAACAGAAAATACAATTATAAAATACAAGACTCAAGAAAATCATAAAAAAAGGCAAACAAGAAAGAGAAAACAAAAGTTAATTGGTTAGGTAAAACTTTTTACATCCCTACAGAGAAAAATAATTTAAGTCTTAACAATGTATCAATGTTAGGACAGTTAAAAGTAGTGTATACAGACTGAGCATATGGCTATAAGTTAACTTGCATGGGAGTGTATATGAAAAAAGGTGGGAGTTGAAAAAGAGAATTGCATTAAAAGAAGAGGGAGGAGAATTATACATGAAGAGGTGCAAAAGATATTTTACAATACAAGAAAATAAGGGAAGAAAGTGATCCTTATTTGAATCTTATTCTCATTGAATTTGGCTCAAAGAGGGAATAAAGGAAATCTCCAGTGGGGTAGAGGAATCTATCTTTCCTACTGTAAAGCAGAAAGAGAATAAGAAAAGAGGGAGCTGGTAGAAGGGGAAAAAATTGAGGGAGGAAGGTGGTGATCTGGAGAAGAGAAGGAGAGGGAAAACAGAGGAGAGGAGAGGAGACAGAGACACAGAAAGACAGAGACAGAGAGAAAGACAGGGAGGGAGCTGGGAGAGAGAGAGAAAATGATGGAGAAAAACAGATGGAGGAAGAGGAGGGAGATACAAATGGAAAAAATAGGATGGAAGGAAAATATGGTTAGGAATCATAGCTTAATGTGAATAGGAAAAACTCACTCATAGTCCTCTTAGAATTAAACAAATATAACCACAATTAAAAAAAAAGCTAAAGAAGCAAATAAATTTTAGAATAGTAAGAAATAGTAAACTTCTTAAGAAAATTGAATAGGGATAAAAAAAGGAATATTATTTCAGTGTACATGGCACTTGGACAAAATCTGACCATATATTAGACTATAAAAATCTCACAATTCAATAGAAAAGACAGAAATATTAATGCAAGGATACATTAAAAATCATATTATATAATTGGTCATAGAAAAATTAAAATTAATTGGAAACTAAATTATCTAATCAAAAAGAATGAGTGGGTCAAAAAACAAGTAAGAGAAATGCCCAATAATTTCATTAAAGAGAATGACAACAATGACACAATATACCCAAATTTATGCTATGTATTACTTAAGAGGAAATTTTTTTTTCTGAATGCTTATCTCAACAAAATAGAAAAACAGCATACTAATGACTTGGGCATGAAAATTAAAAGTTAATAAAAGGACAAATTAAAATTTTCCAATTAAACTCCAAATTGGAAATTTTGAAAATCAATAGAGAGATTTTTTAAATTAAAAGTAAGAAAACTACTGAACTAATAAACAAAGCTAAGCCGGTTTTATGAATAAAAACAATAAGATCATCACATAATCTTATTGCTGCTGTACAATGTTCTCTTGGTTTTTCTCACTTCACTTAACGTCAGTTCATGTAAATTTCTCCAGGCTTTTCTGAAATCAGCCTGTTCATCATTTCTTATTGAAAAATAATATTCCATTACATTTATATTCCATAATGTATTCAGTCATTCCTCAACTGATAGGTATCCAGTCAAATTCCAGTTTCTTGACACTAAAAAAAAAAAAAAAAAAAAAAAAGAAAGGCTGCTACAAATATTCTACACTTGTGGGTCCTTTTCCCCCTTTTATGATTTTTTTTGGGGGGGTACAGACCGAGTACAGATACTGCTGAATCAAAGGATATGCAATGTACAGTTTCAGAGCCCTCTGGGCATAGTTCCAAATTTCTCTCCACATTTGGATCATTTCACAACTCCAACAATAATGTATGTGTCCCAGTTTTCCCATATGCCCTCCAACATTTATCATTATCTTTTTCAGTCATTTTAAGACAATCTGAGATGTGTGAAGTGATACCTCAGAGTTGTCTTAATTTGTATTTCTCTAATCAAAAGTGATTTTGAGCATTTTTCATATGACTCGAAATGGCTTTAATTTCTTTGCATGAATATTGTCTGTTCATATACTTTTACTATTTATCAATTGAGGAATAAATTATATCTTAAAAATTTGTATCAATTCTCTCTATATATTTTTAAATGAGGCCTTTACAGAAACACGGGTTGTAAAAAAATGTTTTTCCCAGCTTTCTGCTGTCTAGTCCTGATTGCAATAGTTTTGTTTGTGCAAAATGTTTTTAATTTAATATAACCAAAATTATTCATTTTGAATTTCATAATGTTCTCTAGTTCTTTGACCATATATTCCTTCTTTCTCCACACACTTGAGTGGTATATTATTCCTTGTTCTCTAATTTGCTTGTAGTATCATCCTTTATGTCTAAACCATGAACTCATTTCAATCTTATTTTGGTTTAGGGTGTTAGATATTTGTCAATACCTAGTTTCTGCCATATTATCTTATCCCAGAAGCTGGAGTCTTTGGGTTTATAAAACATTAGATTACTATAGTCATTGACTTTTCTGCCCTGTGAACCCAACCTATATCACTAATCCACTACTCTTTTTCTTAGCCAGTACCAAATGGTTTTGATGATGACTACTTTATAATATAGCTTAAGCAGCAAGGTCACCTTCCTTTGCATCTTTTCCATTAATTCTCTTGAAATTCTTGAATTTCTGTTCTTCCAGGAAATTTTATTATTTTTTCTAGCTCTATAAAGCAATTTCTTAGCAGTTTAATTGGTATGGCACTAAATAAGCAGATTAATTTAAGTTCAATTGTCAGCATTTGATATTTTTCCAATTGCTTAGACCTAACATTATTTGTATAAAAAGTGTTTTGTTATTGTATTCATATAGTTCCTGGCTTTGTCTTGTCAAGCCTATTCCCAAACGTTTTATATTATCTACAGTTATTTTAAATAAAACCATTTTAGAAAATGAAATTAGAACAAGCTGTCATAGAAATGCCAAAGAAAATATTTCCAATGTCAGATAAATTTACAAGTGAATTCTGCTAAACATTAAAAGAAATAATTGTAATACTATACAAACAAATTGGGACAAAAAATAGATGAAGAAGGAGAACTACCAAATTCCATTTGTGATGCAAATATTGTGAAGATATCCAAACAAGGATGAGTCAAAACAAAGAATAGTATAGATCAATTTACTCAAAGAATATTGATGCAAAAACTTTAAATAAAATATTAGCAAAGAGATTGCAACAGTCTATCACTAGGATCATAAACTATGAAATTTATATTAGGATTATTGTAGTTCATTATTAGGAAAACTATTGGCACAATTAAACACATCAATATCATAATTAAGCATATCAATATCAAATCAAGAGAAACCACATGATTATCTCATTAGATATAGAAAATAGAAAAAGCTTTTCCAAAATACAGCTCATATATATATACATATAGACATATGCACTAGAGAGCATAGGAATAAAAAGAGCTTTCCTTAATATGATAAGTAATACCTACCTAAATGCCATAAGCAAACATGATTTGTAAGGGAGATAAGCTTGAAGCTTTCCCAATAAAATCAGGGTGAAACATAGATGTCCATTATCATTACTATTATTCAATATTGTACTATAAATGTTAATTTTAGCAATAAGAAAAGAATAAAGTAATTAGAAGAAGCAATGAGGAAACAAATTAACTTTTGTAGATTATATGGTGATTCACTTGGATATTCTTAGAAAATCAACTGAAAACTTCTTGAAATAATTAACAACTTTAACAAAGTTTCAGGCTATAAGATTAATTCACATGAATAATCAATATTCCTATTTGGTACTAATAAAGTCCAGTAGCAAGACAAAGAAAAAAAATCCCATTTAAGATAACTGTAGACAACATAAAATATTTGTGAGTCTCCCTGCCAAGAAAAACCCAGAAACGATATGAATGCAACAAAATACTATTCACACAAATAAAATAAAATCTAAACAAATGGAAAAATAGCAATTGCTCATGGATAGGTTGAACTAATGTAATAAAAATAGCAATTCCACCTAAGTTAATTTACTTCTTTAGTGTGGTACCTATCAAATTACCATTTTTTTTATTCTGCTAAAACAATAACAAAATTTATCCAGACACAAAAACATGTCAAGAATATCAAGGAAATTAATGAAGTAAAAATGCAAATGAAGATAGAGTAGCCTATTCTATCTAAAACTTTATTATAAAAGTGTAATCACCAAAATTATTTGGTAATGGCTAATAGAGTGGACAAGAAGTAGGATAGATTAGGTACACAATATTAAATTATTATAGAAATCTACTGTTTGATGAATGCAAAGACTCCAGCTTCTTGGATAAGAACTAATTATTTGACAAAAACGTCTGGAAAAATGACAAATAATATGGCAGAAACCAAGCATAGACCAACATCTGATACCATATACCATGATAAGGTCAAGATGGATACATGATTTAGACACAAAGGTTGCTACCCTAAAAATTAGTAGAGCAAGGGCTAGTTTATCTGTCAGATTTTTGGAGAAGGGATTATTTTATAAGCAATCAAGAGATAGAGAACATTATGAAATACAAAATGGAAAATTTTCATTGAATTTTATTAAAAAGATTTTGCACAAATAACATCCATGCAACCAAGTCTACAAGAGAAACAGAAAACTGGGAAGCAATTTTTAGTCAGTGTTTCTAATATAGGCTTCATTTTTAAAATGTATAGAGAACTGAGCAAAATGTATAAGAATACAACTCATTTTCAAATTGATAAAAGGTCAAAAGCTATGCATAGCCAATTTTTAGATAAAGAAATTTAAGCTTTATATAGTCGTGTAAAAAATGCTCAAAATCACTGACTAAAGAATCACAACTTGGAAATATCACCTTACATCTATCAGATTGGTTAATAAACCAATAATAAATAATTTTCTTCAGTAAAAAAAATGATCAAGTTTTGGAGATGATATGGCATAATTGGGACTCAAATGCAATTGGTTGAATTGTAAACTGATCTATGTATTCTGGAGAAGAATTTGGAACAATGCCCAAAGGGCAACCAAACTGTTCATACACTTTGATCCAACAATATACCACTACTGGATCTGTATCCCAAAGACATTAAAAAATGGAAAAGGAGCCACATGTACAACAATCAAAACAACATGGCAGCAAGACATAGAGAAATTCCATTTAAAATAACTGTAACAATATTAAATATGATGAAAATGGTTACCCATTTTTTGGGGGGGATAAAGAAACTGATGGAATCTGAATGCAGACTGAAGCATGCAATTTTTTCATTTTCTGTATTTATTTATGTTCCCTGCCCCCATTGGGTTTATGGCCCCTTTCACAATGTGACTAATATTATAATTAGTTTTGCATGATTGAACATGAATAATCTATTTCTTTTTTATTTGCAAAACATATGCATAGGCAATTTTTCAACATTGATCAGTGCAAAGCTTTCTGTTACAATTTTTTTCCCTCCTACCTCCCATCTCCTCCCCTAGAACGCAAGAAGTCTTATACATGTTAATCATATTAAAATATTTGAAAGACCAAATATACATATACATATTGATACAGTTATCTTGCTGTACAGGAAAAAAAATCTGAGAAGGAAAACACAATGCAAGCAAGCATCAATAGAGAGTGTGAAAGTGCTATGTTGTGGTCCAGACTCAGATACTACAGGCCTCTCCTGGGATGTATACAGCTTTCTTCATCACTGAACAACTAGAACTGATTTGAAACATCTCACTGTTGAACAGAACCATATCCTTCAGAATTGATCATCATGTAGTCTTATTGTTCCCATGTACAGTGATCTCCTGGTTCTGCTGATTTCACTCAGCATCAGTTCATGCAAGTCTCTCCAGGCCTCTCTGAAATCATCCTGCTTGAAAGTCATCCCCAGGATAATGCACTATGACCAATTAGGATTTATATCAGGAATACAAGGCTGGTTCAATATTAGGAAAACTATCAGCATAATCAATTATATTAATAACCAAACAAAAATCATATGAAATCATCCTGCTTGTCATTTCTTACAGAACAATAATATTCCATGACATTCATATAACATAATTTATTCAGCCATTCTCCAATTGATGGGTATCCATTCAGTTTTCAGTACCTAGCCACTACAAAAAGGGCTGCCACAAATATTTTTGCATATGTGGGACTTTTTCCTTCTTTTAAAATCTCGTTGGGATATAGGCCCAATAAAAATATTGCTTGGTCAAAGGGCATGTACACTTTGATAACTTTTTGAGCGTAGTTCCAAATTGCTTTCCAGAATGGCTGGATCTGTTCACAGTTTCACCAACGAAGTATCAGTGTCCCACTTTTCCCACATCCCCTCCAACATTCGTCATTATCTTTTCTTGTCATCTTAGCCAATCTAACAGGTGTGCAGTGGTATCTCAGAGTTGTCTTAATTTGCATTTCTCTGATCAATAGTGATTTGGAATATATTTGCATTCATCAATTGGATAGTGGCTTGAATTCTTATGAATATGAGACAATTCTCTATATATTTTAGAAATGAAGCTTTTATCAGAACCCTGAAATGTAAAGATTTCTCAATGTATTGCATCCCTCCTAAATTTGTCTGCATTAGTTTTGTTTGTACAAAACCTTTTTAACTTAATATAATCAAAATTATCTATCTGGTGTTCAATTAAGAGTTCCAGTTATTCTTTGGACACAAATTCCTTCTCTACAGGTCTGAGAGGTAGACTATCCTATGTTCCTCTAATTTACTTATAATATCTAAATCATGAACCCATTTAGATCTTATCTTGGTATATGGTGTTAGGTGTGGGTCAAGCCCTAATGTTTTCCAAACTAGTTTCCAATTTTCCCAGCAGTTTTTTTTTTTCAAATAGTGAGTACTTATCCCAAAAGCTGGGGTCTTTGGGTTTATTAAACACTAGACTGCGATAGTTATTGCCTGGTTTGTCCTGTGATCCTATCTTATTCCACTAATCCACTACTCTATTTCTTAACCAGTACCAAATGGTTTTGATGACTGCTGCTTAATAATATAGAATTAGATCTGATACAGCAAGGCCACACTCATCAGCCTTTTTTTTTCATTAATTCCCTTGAAATTCTTGACGTTTTTTTCTTCCAAATGAACTTTGCTACAATTTTTTCTAGATCTGAAAAATAATTTATTGGAAGTTTGATTGGTATGGTACTAAATAAGTAAATTAGTTTGGGTAGTACTGTCATTTTTGTTATATTCACTCGGCCTACCAATGAGCACTTGATGTTTTTCCAACTGATTAGATCTGACTTTATTTGTGTGGAAAGTGTTTTGTAGTTTAGTTTGTATAGTTCATGAGTGTTCCTTGGTAAATAGATCCCCAAATATCTTATACTATCAACAGTTATTTTGAATGCAACTTCTTTTAGAATATCTTGCTGCTGAACTATGTTGGTAATATATACAAATACTGATGATTTATGTGGATTTATTTTGTATCCTGCAACTTTGCTAAAGTTGTGAATTTTTAGTAGTTTTTTTATTTGAGTCTTTAGGGTTCTCTAGGTATATCAGCATGTCATCTGCAAAGAGTGATAATTTGGTTTTCTCATTACCTACTCTGATTCTTTAATCTCTTTTTCTTCTCTTACTGCCAAAGCTAACATTTCTAATACAATATTAAATAGTAATAGTGACAGTGGGCAGCCTTGTTTCACTCCTTATCTTATTGGGAATGGTTCTAGTTTGTCTCCATTACATACGATGCTTGCTGATGGTTTTAAATAGATGCTACTGATCATTTTAAGGAAAAGCCCATTTATTCCTATACTCGCTAGTGTTTTTAATAGGAATGGGTGTTAGATTTTATCAAATGCTTTTTCTGCATCTATTGAGATAATCATATAGTTTTTATTAATTTGGTTATTAATATAATTGATTATGCTAATAGTTTTCCTAATATTGAACCAGCCTTGCATTCCTAGTATAAATCCTACTTGGTCATGGTGTATTATCCTGGGGATGACTTTCTGTAATCTCATTGCTAGAATCTTATTTAAAATTTTTGCATCAATATTCATTAGGGAAATTGGTCAATAGTTTTCTTTCTCTGTTTTCACCCTACCTGGTTTAGCTATCAGCACCATATCGGTCTCATAGAAGGAATTTGGCAATATACCTTCTGTCCCTATTTTCTCAAATAGTTTGTATAGTATTGGAATTAATTGTTCTTTGAATGTTTGGTAGAATTCACATGTAAATCCATGTGGAGCTGGAGATTTTTTATTAGGGAGTTAATAGTTTGTTCTATTTCTTTTTCTAAAATGGGGCTATCTAAATAATTTATTTCCTCTTCTGTTAACCTGGGCAGTCTACATTTTTGTAGAAATTCCTCCATTTCATTTAGATTATCAAATTTGTTGGTATAAAGTTGGGCAAAGTAACTCCTAATTATTGCTCTAATTTCCTCTTCATTGGTGGAAAGTTCTCCCTTATCATTTTTGAGGCTAACAATTTCATTTTCCTCTTTCCTTTTTCTAATTAAATTAAATTAAATAAAGGCTTATAAATTTTGTTGGTTATTTTCAGAAAACCAACTTTTAGTTTTATATATTAATTCAATAGTTTTCTTATTTTCAATTTTATTAATCTCCCCTTTTATTTTCAGAATTTCCAATTTGGTATTTAACTGAGGGTTTTTAATTTGCTCTTTTTCTAGCTTTTTTAATTGTAACTCCAATTCATTAATCTTTTCTTTCTCTACTTTATGAAAGTAAGCACTTAGAGATATAAAATTACCCCCTTGTAACTGCTTTGGCCATATCCCTGAAATTTTGATGTTGTCTCATTATTGTCATTCTCCTGGATGAAATTATTGATTGCGTCTATGATTTGCTCTTTCACCCATTCATTCTTTAAACTTAGATTATTTAATTTACAATTAACTTTTGGTCTATTTTCTCCTGGCGTTATATTGCATGTGATTTTTATTGCATTGTGGTCTGAAAAAAAATGAATTTACTATTTCCACTTTCTGCATTTGATTTTGAGGTTTTTATGCCCTAACACATGGTCAATTTTCATATAAATTCCATGAACTGTAGAGAAAAAAGTAAATTCCCTTCTGTCTCCATGCAGTTTTCTCCAAAGATCTATCATATCTAACTTTTCAAACATTTTGTTTACCTCCCTAACTTCTTTCTTATTTATTTTGTGGTTTAATTTATCTAATTCAGAGAGAACAAAGTTGAGATCTCCCACCAGTATAGTTTTGCTGTCTATTTCTTCATGCATGTCTCAACTTCTCATCCAGGAATTTGGATGCTATAACACTTGGTGCATATATGTTTAGTATTGATATTGCTTCATTATCTATGGTACCCTTTAGTAAAATATAGTTTCCTTCCTTATCTCTTTTAATTAGATCTATCTTTGCTTTTATTTGATCTGAGATTAGGATTGCTACCCTTGGTTTTTTGTTTTGTTTTGTGTTGTTTTGTTTTTTGTTCACACCTGAAGCATAATAGATTCTGCTCCAGCCCTTTACCTTCACTCTGTATGTATCTCTATTCCTTAGATGTGTTTCTTGTAAACAACATATTGTTGGATTCTTGCTTTTAATCCAGTATGCTATCCACTTCTGGTTTATGGTAGAGTTCATCTCATTCACATTAACAGTTAAAATAACTAATTCTGTATTTCTTGCCATTGTATTTACCCAAAGTTATGTTTTCCTCTTTTCTTTCCCCTTTCTCCCTTCCCTCCTCCCCAGTATTTTGCTTTTGATGACCTCCTCCCTCAAACAGTCCTCCCCCTTTAGAGCCCTTGCCCCTTTTTTACACCTTTCCTCTAATTCTTCTATTTTCCCTTCTATTAGTCTATCCTTTTCTTTTCCTTCTTTCCCTCCCACTTCCCTATAAGAAGGGACAAGTTTCTTTGTGAAACCAAAAGTATCTAATATACTCTTTTAGAGCCTTATCTTATAAGAGTAAGATTCACAGAATGCTCATGCCCCTCCCTTCTTTACTTCAAATATATTGTTTTTGCCTCTTCATGAGATTTTACTTTATTTTTATCTCCTTTTTTAACTTATTTTACCTCCTTTTCCCACTTTTTCCCAGTATGATAGCCCTTCCACCTCTAGTTTCTTTTTCTTATTATCAAAATAAAATCAAATTATATCCCCTTCTTTAAGTATACCCATAATAGAAATATAGTTCTCAAGAATTCTTTCCTTTTTACCTTTTCATGCTTCTCTTGAGTTCTGTTTAGAAGTCATTTTTTTTGTTAAGATTTGTTCTTTTCATTAGAATGTCCATCTTCTTCCCTGGAAGATAAAGCTCATTCTAGATGGATAGCTTATTCTTGGATGAAATCCAAGTTCCTTTGCCTTTTGGAATATATGGTTCCAGGACCTTTTGATGCTTTAATGTGGAGGCTGGCAGATCTTGTGAGATTCTAAATACATTTGCTCAGTATTTGAATTGTTTCTTTCTAGCTGCTTGCAATATTTTTCCTTGGAGCAATAGTCCTGAAATATAGCCATGATATTCCTTGAGGTTTTAATTTTGGGGTCTCTATCAGGATTTGATCCGTGAATTCTTTCAATGGCGATTTTATCTTCTGATTCTAAAACATCAGGGCAGTTTTCTTTCATTATTTCCTGTGTTAGTGTCTAGGTTCTTTTTTTCATCATGACTTTCAAGAAGTCCAATAATTCTTAGATTGTTTCTCCTAGATCTTTTTTCCAGATCAGTTGTTTTTCCTAGGAGATGTTTCATATTTTCTTCTATTTTTTCATTTTTTGGTTTTTGTTTGACTGATTCTTGAAGTCTTTTTGAGTCATTCACTTCTATTTGTTCAATTCTAATTTTTTTATAACTTCTTTTATTTTATTTATTTTTTATTAAAGCTTTTTATTTGCAAAACATATGTATGGGTAATTTTTCAACATTGGCCCTTGCAAAGCTTTCCATTACAAATTCTCCCCCAGTCCCTACCCCTCCCCTAGATGGGAGGAAGTCTACTACATGTTAATTATGTTAAAAAAAACTTGACAAATCGAATATGTGTATACATATTTTTACAGTTATCCTGCTGTGCATGAGAAGTCAGATCTACAAGAAAAAAATCTGAGAAGGGAAACATAATGCAAGCAAACATCAATAGAGAACATGAAAATGTTATGTTGTGGTCCACATTTCATATCCCTCTCTCTGGGTGTATATGGCTTTCTTCACTGAACAATTGGAACTAACTTGAAACATTTCATGGTTGAAGAGAGCCATGTCCATCAGATCAATTCTAATTTTTAATGTATTATTTTCTTCAGTTAGCATTTTTAGCTCCTTTTGTAACTGGCCAGTTGAACTTTTTGTTCATTGCACTGTTTTTCCATTTCACCAATTTTCTTTTTCAGTGAATTGTTGTCTTTTTCCATTTCACCAATTTTCTTTTTTAGTGAATTGGTATCTTTTTCATATTTCTTTTGTAAAGCATTATATGTTTTTTCCATTCCTTCTTGCAATGATCTCATTTCATTTCCCCATTTTCCTTCTAACTGTCAAGATTTTTTATGCAATCTTCCAGGAAAGTCTTGTGAAATGGGGACCAGGTCAGGTCTCCTTTTGTGGCTTCCTCTGGAGTTGCTTTACCTTTATGAACTTCAGGATCTGAGATCTGCCCTTCTCTCTCTCTCAATAAAAGCTGTCTATGGTAAGAGTTATTTTCTGTTTTTTATTCATTTTTTAAGCTTGAGGCCTGTTTAAAGCAGAGAAGCAGCAGCTGCTTTAATTTGCCCTGGGGCAATTCGGCTGTGCCAGGTATTATACCTGAGGGCAGCCGGGTCTTACCTCCTTTCAAGCTTCAGTGTGCATCCAGACACTACCATCACATTCACCCAAACGAGAGTCACAAGCCAGAGGCAGATGAAATAAAGTACTTCTTTATTCAGTCCTTCCCTTACAGCCAGCCTGCCTCACTATTTCTTCCCTCTTTTCTTAGCCTTGCCTCCTAGCCTTGCCCCTCCTCCTTGCCTTGCCCCTTCTCTTTGCCTGGCCCCTCATCCTTGCCTCCTTCCTCCCCCCCCCCACTCTCTGTGGTCACTCCATTTATCATTTAGCAATTAACTTTGCATTGAGATGAGGAAGTCAGAAAGAAGGTGGAGTTCTCATCCTGATAATAGAGCACACCCCTGGGCAAGCCCATTTTTTAGATCACTTTGAATAGCTCTTTTATTTGAGTCATCATCAGTAATCTCTTCAAGTCTCCAGGTCTCATGTCCTCAAGGGAACTACACACAACATCCTCTTAGCCTCAAATCAAGACAAACTTCTCATTGGGATCCCCAACTTTTTCTGGGCCCTAACACAGCTGATTGACTTCTGGTGCTGGGCCATCCTGGCTAGTCCAGTGTTTTCAGTGAGTTCCAATCAACCTTTTACAAAAGGCAAATCTGCCAAAGCACCTGCCTACAATCAGGGCAGAGTGTTCTAAGAGCCTCAGAAAGACTTCCCCGTGCTTAGAACCTGCCATGCTAAGACTGGCCCGGCTTCCTGCCCTGTCTCTTGGAGCTGTGCCCTGGCTTGGCAAACTGCCCCAACCCCTGCCCAACTGAAGCAGACCTGCTCCAAAACTCCTCCAAGGTACCTTCTTCTAGGAATGTATTGTACTCCTAAGATTTGAGGGAGCTTTCACTCCAGAACCAGTTCAGAGGCTTAATCTGCTGTTGGTTTCAGAGAAGGTCAGAATAGGTCACAAAGAAGCATGTCTTCACTCCACCATCTTGGCTTTGCCCCCCTGAATAATGTATTTCAAATTGCTTACTGCCTCAAAGTGGGAGGAAGTTGGGGAGGGCAAGACAAAATTTGAAATGTAAATTATTAATAAATAATTATTGAAATTGTCTTTACTTGTAACTGGGAAAAAAAAATATTTGTATTATAATAGTTTTTATTTTTCAAAATACATGCAAAGATAGTTTTCAACATTCATTCACCCTTGCAAAACCTTGTTTCAATTTTTTTTTCATCCCTCCCCATCTCTCCCTCCCCAGACAGCAAATAATCTAATATTAATTAATTAATCCAGTGTTAATTTACATCAAAATACTATTTTAAAGTGTTTCTCCCTCCTCCAAAAAGTATTTGACACATAGTCATTTAGTAAATGCTTCAGTCCCCACAGTCCTCACTCTGGAAGCAGATATCTCTCTCCATCACAAGACCATTGAAATTGTTCTGAATCACATCACTGTTAAAAAGACCCAACATAATTGAAAAATTGCAGAACTCATCATTGTATAATTTTGTTGTTACTGTGTATAATGTTATCTTGGTTCCATTCACTTCAAATAGCATCAGCTTATATGTCTCTTTAGGCGTTTCTGAAATCATCCTGCTGATAATTTCTTATAGAATAATATTCCATATCAAATGGTATGGATAGCACTTTGGGCATAGTTCCATATTATAATCTAGATTAATTAGATCAGTTCACAACTCCACCAATATATTAGTGTCCCAGTTTTCCCACATTATCTTTTCCTGTCTTTGTAGCCCATTTGAAAGGTATGTAGTGGTACCTCAGAGTTGTCTTAATTTGCATTTCTCTGATCAATATAGATTTAGAGCTTTTTTTCTTATGACTAGAAATGGTTTTAATTTCTTCATCTGAAAATTATTTGTTCATATCCTTTGATCATTTATCAATCAAAAAATGGTTTGTTTTCTTATAAATTTAAGCTAAATTTCTATGTATTTTAGAAATCAGGCTTTTATCAAAACTCTTGCATATAAATTTTTTTCCTAGTTTACTGCCACAAATTCCTTCCTTTGCCACATATCTGAGAGGTAGACTATCTTTTATTCTTCTAATTTGCTTATAGTATCACTCTTTATGTCAAAATCATGAATTCATTTCAACCTTTTCTTGTTTTAGGGTATTAGGTGTGGATCAATGCCTAGTTTCTGTCATAATAATTTTCATTTTTTTCAGCATTTTTTTTCAAATAGTATGTTTTTAACACTATAAGTTGGGGTCTTTAGGTTTATCAAACACTAGGTTACTACAGTCATTGACTATTGAGTCTTATTGACCTAATATATTCTACTGATCAACTGCTCTATTTCTTAGCCAGTACCAAATAGTTTTGATGACCATTGTTTTATAATATAATTTTAGGTCTGGTACAGGTAGGCCACCTTCATTTTCATTTTTAAAATTAATTCCCATAAAATTATTGACCTTTTGTTCTTCCAGGTGAACTTTGTTACTATTTTTTCTAGCTTTGTAAAATTATTTCTTGAGAATTTGATTCGTATGACACTGAATGAGTAGATTAATTTAGGTGGAATTGTCTTTTTTATTATATTAGTTTGGCCTACCCATAAGCACTTAATATTTTTCAAATTGATTTGATCTGACTTTACTTTTGTGGAAAGTGTTTTCTAATTGTGTCATGTACTTCATATAGTTTGTCTTTGCAGGCAGACTCACAAATATTTTAGATAATCTACAATTATTTTAAAAGAAATTTCTCTTTATATCTCTTGCTTCTGCTTTGTTGGTACCATAGATAAATGCTGATGCTTTCTGAGAATTTATTTTATATCCTACAATTTTGCTAAATTTTTGATTTGTTTCTATCAGTTTTTAATTGATTCTCTATAATTCTCTAACATACCATCATATCATCTGCAGTGATAATTTGGTTTCCTCATTACCAGCTCAAATTCCTTTATTTTTTTCCTTTCTTCTCATTGCTAAAGCTAACATTTTTGATACAATATTAATAATACAATACAATACAATAATAATAAAATACAATTTAATACACTATTAAATAGTAATGGTTATAGTGGGCAAACTTGTTTTGCCTTTGATCTTTTTGGGAATAGTCCTGGTTTATCCCCATTGCTTATGATGTTTCCTGATGATTTTAAATAGATGATTATATTTTATTTATTTAAGATTTTTGCATAAATATTCATTAGGAAAATTGGTACCCACAGTACTCTTTCTGGATGCTGATGGCTCTCCATTCCAAGATCATTGGAACTGGTCTGAATCATTTCACTGTTGATAAGAGCCACAATCATCGAAATTGAATTAGATCTATTTTTGCTTTTGCTTGATCTGAGAACAGAATCACTATCCCTGTTTTTTTTTTTCCTGAAGCATAATAGATTCTATTCTAGCTTTTTAATCTGTATTTGCCACTCTGCTTTAAACGTGTTTCTTCTAAATAATATACGATAATATTCTGACTTTTAATTTAGTCTGCTATTAGCTTCAATTTATGGGAAAGTTCATTCCATTCACATTCACAGTTAAAATTACTAACAATGTATTACCTGCTGCCTTATATTCCTTAAGTTATATGTTTCTGTTTTCTTTCCCACATTCCCTTCTATCCAATGTTTGGCTCCCTTAAGCAGCCCTTCCCTTATACAGCCCTTCCCCTTTTCTTATCCCTTTTCCCTTCTACATCTGTTATCCCTTTTAGTAGTCTATCTCTTTCCTTTTCCTTTTCTCCTCCTACTTCCTTATAGGGTGAGACAAATTTCTCTATCATGTTTAATATTCTCTCTTTGAGCCAAATCTGATGAGATTAAAGCACACACAATGCTCTTTCCCTTTCCTTCTTTCCCTCAATTTTAATAGGTCTTTTTTGTTTCTTTGTATGATGCAATTTACCCCATTATACTTCTCCTTTCCTCTTCTTTTTCCATCCCTAGTTTCTTTTTCATATCATCATAATAAAGTCAAATTATACTTACACACTCTAAGTATACCCCTAACAAAGATACATTTCTCAGGAGTTAAACATGGCATCTTCCCATATAGGGATATAAACTTTTTAACTTTAAAAAAAGCATAATTTTCTTCTTTCCTTTTTACCTATTTAAGCTTCTCTTGAGTTTTGTATCAAATTTTCTATTGAACTCTGATCTTTTTATCAAAAATAAATGAAATTCGTGTATTTCATCTGTTCATCTTTTCCCCTAAAAATAATGCTTAATTTTGCTGGATAGTTGATTGTTGACTGAAATTAAAACTCATTTGCCTTTCACAATATCATATTCCAGGCTCTTTGATACTTTAACATAAAAGCTACTAGGTTCTGGGTCATCCTGATTGTGGTTCCACAATATTTGAATTGTTTCTTTCTGGATGCTTGTAGTATTTTGTTCTTTATCAAATAATACTAAAATTTAGCTATGCTATTACTTGGATTTTTTCACTTTGGTTTCTCTTTCAGGGGGTGATTGGTGGATTTTTTCCTCTGGCTATTTTACTCTCTGGTTCTAGCATATCAGGGCAGTTTACCTTGATGATTTCTTGAAAGATGTTGTCTAGGTTCTTTTGTTTCATCATGGTTTTCAGGTAGTCCAATAATTCTTAGATTGTCTCTCCCAGATCTTTTTTTCAGATTAATTGTTTTTTGATGAGGTAGTTTATATTGTTTTTTTTTTCATTTTTTGGTTTTGTTTTACAGATTCTCGATGTCTCATTGAGTCATTCACTTCCATTTCTTCAATGCTAATTTTTAATGAATTATTTTCTTCAGTTAACTTTTTTTAATCTTTTTTTGCGTTTGGTCAACAGAACTTTGAAACAAGGTGTTTTGTTCATTGCATTTCTTTTTGATTTCACAAATTCTGTTCTTCAAGCAATTGTTTTCTTTTTCCATTTCCCTAAATCTCTTTTTAAGGACTTATTCTCTTTTTCCATTTCATTAAATCTATTTTTGAAGAATTTTCTTCAGTTAATTTCTGCAAAGCTCTCATTTCCTATCCCCATTTTTCTTCTACCTCTCTTTTAAGATCTTTTTTGAATTTTTCCAAAAGAGCCTTATGAAATGGGAACCAACTTTTATCACCCTCTGAGACTTCATCTGGAGATGCTTTGCCTTTAGTGACCTCAGAGTTTGAAGTGTGTGCCTTCCTGTCTATGAAAGATATCTATAGTAAGAGCTCTTTTTTACTTTTTTGTTTATTACTAAGATTGAGGTCTGCTCTTAGGGCAAAGGGAAGATTGTTGCAAGCTTCCTCTACAGGTGACAGTGGCTCTATACTGCCCTAGGAATGGTGCTGCTAACTTCTCCCCCATGGTGTTTGGGCATGGCCAAGTCCTCATTGTGCTGAGATCCAGGGACTCAATATTTCCCTTCTGTATTTGTGTTGGAAGTCTCACAGCTAGTTTGCTGTTCCACTGGCTTCTGAACCAGGACAGAGTATCCAATGCTGTTATGTTTTGGCTAAGAGCTTCCAGTAGATTCCCCTGATAAGCAGAGATCACTGTTCTCTGGACCACTGCCATCCCCTACTCTCCCATTTAATTGAGACTGATTTTCCTGAAGTTCTTCCAAAATATCTTCTGCTGGGATTTTGTAACATTCCAAATATTTGTGGGTTTTGTCACTCCAAAACCAGTTCAGAGGCTTGATCTCATGTTGATGTGAGGGAAGCCAGGAAGAATACACACAAAGACCTATCTACTTTTTGCCATCTTGGCTCCACCCACATGTTGATTTTTTAATTGATGAGGTATATGAACCAAAAAGTTTGAAGACTACTGAGGATTGTGGAATTTGGGGGACAAAAGTTTACAAAAGAGTTTGTTATGTATTACCTCTTCAGGGAAAGGTTTATTGTTACATAGTCTGAAAACCTGAACAAAATATAGCTTCTTAGTAGCCTAAAGATCATAATCCCACCATATTAAATGTAAGCGAACTGAGGAACAATAAGAAAAAGCTTTGTCAAGATCAAGATCAAGTTGTAAGGTACTAATAAATAATAATAATAATAGAATTTAATAATAATTATACAATTTTTATTCATTATACCAGAATATGACAATGGAATTGGTTCTCTATCCTCAGAAAATGACATCCACATGGTCTGATTTTAAATATAAATTTTAAAACAGGTAGGATATGATACTACTGATATAAATATAATGTAATACTCTCTCATTCATCCCTCAATTGTCTCAAACATATTTGGATACTATTTCTTTCCTGAATTTTCATGATGCTTTTATTTTTTGGTTATCTTCCTAACTATATGACCATTTTTTCTCAGCTTCTTTTTGTTATTATTATATTTTTATTATTAACCATGTTTCTTCCCTTTATTAAAGGAACACCTGAGGAAGGAATTTTGTATCTTCTTTATTGTCTTTTTTTCCCCCTCTGAATCACTTTTTGTCAATATTATCAGCTACTGTTACTTCAATTAAGTAAGGTCTTCAAAAGTAAAGATTATTTTTGAGTTTTTTGTATGTATATATGTATATATATGTGTATATATGTATATATATATGTGTGTGTATTGGTGTGGGTGTATATAGTTCTTAATAAATGCTTGTCGTTTTGTTGTATGGCATTTTTTTCACTGACCTGGCACTGAATAGTGCAAACAACAATATCAAACAACAAATAATGCACAGGAACTGTGGGCAGGTGACCAATGTCATAGAGTAGAAGTAAGACTAGATTTGGACTAAGAGGCCAAATTCACTGGAGTCAAATTCACTGATTACCTATAACACATTAGTCAAGACATTTAAACTTTCTGGATTTCTATACTTTTATCTTCAAAATGAGGTAGTTGAAGTATGTGATTTCTAAAATTCCTTCCAGTTCTACATCCAGAATCCTGTGATTAAAAAAAAGTGACCCTCAAAAAATCTACCAATTAATTATTATTTATGAAGCACTTACTCTATGCTATATGCTATGATGATTTTTTGGAGTGAAATGTACAAGGAATGAAAAAAGCAATCCCAAGGAGCTTACTTAGAGCTGTGTCACAGAGACAATCCTATCCTAACTCTTTTTGAAAGGAATAATCATTCCTGAAATCAGATTTCACAGTCTCCAAGTAGAGAGAACAAAGATCTTAATTACACTGTATTTTCTAGTTTCTTAATTACCCTGAGAGAATGGAAAAAGAATCACTCATCTATGGAAATTAGTTAACGAATTAAGCAAAATGTTATCTGCCTTAGTTCATTTTTGATAACAGATCTAGCCTAAATTTTCTCGATCATCTTGTATTTGCTTCTTCATCAATTATTTCTTTTCAAGACTCAGCAAAATAGAAAAGACGTTTGTATGTGGGAGGGAGGGATATGCATCTCTGTATGTCTACATATGTATACACAAATACATCTTTTCTTAACTATAGCTTACTTGAAGGTGATGAGGGGGATAAAAGGGAGGTGTGGGTATGTGTGTACATGAGTTATCTATCGTTTCTTAACTATAACCTGCTTTGGGGGGGGGAGAAGGAGATGAAAGAGGAGGAAAAAAGAATAAAGGAAGTAAGGTGTACAGCAGAGAACTAAGGAACAATTTACAAAGAGTATACTTTCTTGATCCTAATCATTTGTTGTTATATATTTTGAATCTTCCCTAATGTTGTACTGGGCATATTACAATGTTCTCTTCTGTTTTGTTTTATTTTGTTTTGTGTTCCTTTTCTGTTTTTATTTTTTTTTACTGTTTTTTAAAATAAAAAATAAAAAAACAGAAAAAAACAGAAAAATAAAAAAATAAAAAAAATAAAAAAATTATTTCTTTTCAATCTAATGTTTTTTACTTCAATTTTAGTAGAGGGTTTTTTTTTCTTTTTTAAGTGCCATAGTTCCTCTCTAATTTTCAATTATGATTTCTAGGAAGAGTAATGAGAGTGGCTTCTTCATTCTTCAGTGCTGAATGCTCTAATGTTGCCTGGCTTATAGTATACCTTCAATCTAGAAGGGTCTGGGAGTTTTCTTATCTCCCATCCAGTTTCCAGGCTAGCTCACTTTCCCATCACTTGGTTCAGTCATCAGACTACCATATTTCATAGGCATATAATCACAGTCATGAAATATGATTTTTAAAGCACCAGAAAAAAAAATCTAGAGCAATTTGATTGATAGTAGTTGGTAAAAATAAGATTATAGTTGGCAAATGAGCCGATGTTAATTTGATTCTAATGAGATGCAATGCCTCTTGTGTCACCATACCACCTCTGAACAATGAGTTCTTTCATAATTAACTGAAAATCAAGCTAACTGTAAAAAATATGAATAGATTTCCCTTTAGAATAGTAAATCTTGGAGAGATGCATCCTTAAGCCAAATTGCCAGGATAAATCCCAGAAGAACAATGAAGACAATATATCCTAGCATTAAAACTCTTAAGTTGATGAGACTTTTACACATTTGATCATAGAGAATTGATTCTAGTGTATTTTCATAATAGAATTAATAAAACACGTCATTTTGCAAATGTAACAACACTATTATCTACTGACACCCTAAGAATTGAAAGGCAGCAATCAAGCTGTTTTCAAAATCTTTATTTCTGATATAAGAAACCTGGATCCTGATTCAAATTCTCCTCTCTAGTAACAATCTACTCATTGTTCCTGAACATTCCAAGGCATGTTTTTCTCCTATCGCACCTCTGTGTCTGGTTTTCTCTCTGCATAGAATACCTTTCCTATTCCTTTTAAATTCCCTAAACCCTAACTGTTCATCATGAATCAAACTTGAGGGGAGAAAATGATAATAACAATTGTATCACTAAAATGTTCTAAATCTTTCCCAAGATTCACATGGGAAGCCTTTAAGTTGAACAGACTTGCTGTTCAATAACTATAAAAAAGAATCGGGGAAGGAAAGAGGACATTGGAAAAACTTCTAATTTAACCAAAACATTCAGCAATTTACAAAAAGTTTTCTTCTACTGTATAACTATCCCTGAATTCATGCTCATATCAAAGAAGCTTAGGCTTCTTTGATGAAGTCATTATTTGCCATGGAACTTCTGCAACTGTCCCCTCCCCACCCCCATGCAGTACTAGCTAGCTTTCTAATTCATTCCTGATTTTTACTTTCTTCTTTCCCTCAGTTTTCCCCCAAGAGATGAACTGAAACTCTAACTGCTCTAGTTCATTGTCTCTATGCAGAGGAGTATCTGAGCCTAGTGCTGATTATGCATATATTGGGATGGTACAAAGAGAGGAAGGGGATTCACCAACTCAATTTCTTTTTATAAGACCATGACTTTAAGGTCTTCCTGTGATTATACTTTGGAAAGAATCCTGACTCTTCACTCAGAGAACCTGGCTGCAAACCCCAGATATAACTATCTGTATGCTTTTGGGTAAATCACCTAACCTTCATTTAGCTGTAAAATGAGGAAGTAAGACAAAATAGCCTATAAGACCTGCCAGATGTGAAGCTGTGATTTTCTTATTTGAATGCTTTCATAAAGTTACAATGGCTTTCTTGCTATTCCTTAAACAAAACACTGCATCTCTCAACTTTGGGTATGGATGGGATGCTTTACCTCCTTACTTTTGTTTTGTGGCTTTTATGATGTTTCAGCTAAACTCTCCTCTTCTACAAAAAAGCCTTTCCTTATACCTCTTAATGCTAGTGCCTTCCTTCTGTTAATTATCTCCAATTTATCCTATATATAGCTTGTTTGAACATAGTTATTTACTTGAAATTTCCCCCCATAAGGCTGTGAGTTCCTACAGAGCTGCATCCTAGAGAGTCTTTTTATCTTCTTCACATACACAGAGTTTAGCACAGTGTCTGGTAAGTAAGAGAAAATTAATTGTTTACTGACATACTACCCGACCTTTTGAAGGCAAAGAATATAGAGGAAGATCCTCAGTGTTGAGTCGATCTTCTCAAAAGAACATGGATAAATGGTCATAAAGTATATGAACACATATATTTGTTGCTGAATGTACTATTGGAGGGTTCATTTTTGAGCTCATGGACCCATTAAACTATTAAGATGATGAAATAGCTAATATTTCCAAATTAATGGCTAGAAATTTCAGGGTTGTTGCATAAAATTTCTCTATTTGAAATGTTATCAGGTGTTTATATAAAAAACATAGAGATTCAGATTCCTTAGAACTATTTGCCATTTTTTCCTTCCTGAAAAATTCTTAGGCCTACAAACAGAAAATTTAGATTCAATTTTATGGATAATATTGCAAATTCAGTATCAGCCTAAAAGATGTTCTGTTTCTTTGGGTTAACTGGAAAGGTATTTAAAGAGAATACATCTGAAATGAAACAATGTTTATCTACTTTGGAGAAACCTACAAATGCTTGAGAGAGCATCAGACCACAAAGAAAATATGGGAAGAGAATGAAGGACCTTAAAGAACAAGGAATGGTTTTTAAATGAGATTTTGAACATAGGTATTAAGTCAAGTCAAACATGTCTTCACCATATCTTTTCTTTAAAGGTGTGAAATGATGGTGGGACACATTTGCTAAAGTTGTTTATAACTTATGTTAGACAATCATATAATTAGAATATCACAATCAACCTGGGAAGCCAGTCTAGCATGAGAAAGAACAGAATCATATTACCATCCTTTTCTTCTCAAACTAGCTCACCTTTATATAATATGTTGTAGTTCACAGATACCTTTCCTCTCCACATCTTTGAAATAGGATATTTACATGTTATCATTCCTATTTTATACACATATCAACTAAAGTTCAGCAAAGTGAAGTGATTTGTTCAAGATCATGACTAAGAAAATGGCATAGCTGAGACCAAGACATGTCTTCTGACTTTAAAATTTATATTCTTTCTCCTAACAGTTTTTGGTACACAAAAGGTCCTTAATAAATGCTGATTGATTAACTGATTGAGTGACTGATATAGCACCCACTTCATCATCAAAAAACATATTACAGACATTTCAGCCAAATCACTAATCTCAAGCAAATGTTTTACAATGCAAGTGGCTTTGGAGCATAAATGAGAAAACAAATGAATAATCCAGAAATAATTTTTAGATCTCTTTCCCCTCCTGTGAGAGAAGCTAGAGATCATCTGTGTAATGGGAAACAAAAGGACATTTTGCAGTATCTCACCAGGGTCTCATTAGCAATTGAAGAAATCTATGCAATGGAATAAAAACTCAGGCCTTTATCTCAATATTAAGATAATAACAACTCTAACAATTAGAGCTACTCTGCAATGGAAAGAAATACCTTAGGGGCACAATGAGATTTGTCATCTTCAAAAAGAGATTTGTTGGCCACTTCTCAGATATGTCTAATTGGAATTCTTGTATTGGGTGGGATTAGACTAGATGACTTCTAAATACAGAGATTCTAAAATGCTCTAATTTAGTGCCATTCTTCCCCACTCTTAATCACCCTTACCTCCCCTCTCCACCTCCTAATAACCTGTCTGTTCTCAACATGGCCCAAAGTACACTTGAATAGGAATTTCCTCCACAATAAATTAGATAAAGATGTATTAAGCATTTTCTAAGGTACTGCTTTGTGATGATACCCATTTAAGCATGGGAAATAATCATTACCATCAAAAATCAAAATAAATCTAATGCCTCCTATTAGAAATAAGAAATTAGTTTACTTTTTGTCTTTATATTTCCAGCACCAATCATAGTCCCTAGCAGAGCTCAAGAAATAATTGCTGATTTATTGATGGATTGATGGATTGATTCCATAAAATAGTACTTCAAACAATTGAAAATTTTTATCAAACAATTGGAGACTTCTCTTGGTTAAACAATTAGCTTCTTCTCTAGAGCTTCCAACACTTTGATTACTTTATATTGGATACTCATCAATTTAGCATACTCCTTCCTAAAACCTACCCAGAATTGAATCTACTATAGATCAAGCCATATTTTCTCTAGACCAGAAATCTTGATTCAATTGTTCCTAATTTAAATAGTTTGCTCTGTAGTCCTCTCACTATCTTGATTTTACACACACACACACACACACACACACACACACACACACACACACATACATGTGTATGTTGTATTTATGCATGTGTATGTATTTGAAGATCTACTTTTTCAAAGAGAGAACAATTATTTCTCTGCAAGTTCACTCTGTAGCTCAATTCCAGAACTAACCAGTTCTGGAACATATTTAATTTTCAATAATCACCAGTTGACTGATTTACTGAATACTGCCTGATGAGAAAGCTGGAGAAAGTATTTTAGACAAGCTAACATGAAGCCACATAGCCTAGACAAACTTGAATTCCAGGTAGTTAAGGGCTAGATCAAGAATACTATCTTTTTAAATGTTTTAATTGGTAAAAGCACTAGTGGGAGAGATATGCCTTCAAAACCTCTACATGGTCAGAAAAGGTGGGTGAGGGGGGAAATTTATTATTTTATTCCTCAGTCAGGAAAATCTCATGAAGAAGATCAGATATCAAGACTATTGAAGTTTTCCTCAGAGAAACATTTGTAGATTCTGGGATAGAGTAAACATGATCATATTTGGATAGGAACTCAGAGAAGAGGATCCACCTCTTCCCAATATTTGCAAACAGAAATGTATACATAAGAATGAATTTAGTGCCTTTAAAATGGGCAGAACTGGGCTCCCTATTTTAGTTAAGAATACAATATCAGTTGATTTTTGCCCTTCACTCTTGAGGACTAAAATGACATCATTATCCTAGAGTTGAGTTACAGTGTCTGACTATGACTGATCAGACCAATAGGGGCTGGGAAAGACTGTAACAAGTGGGATATTTTCCTATAACTTTATACATCTCATGTTTCTTCTAACTAATTCAATAGTTTGCTCATAGAGCACAACATATTCACTGAGGAGGTCACACCATGAAGGGCAGTCCTGTGCCAGTGTCTCCCAAGTCATGTATTCAAATCTAAAGTTCTTGAGAGACCTCGAGTATTTCTTTGTATTGCTTTTTCTGAGCACTTGCTCTGTGTGAATTCTCCACAAAATTCTTTTTGGCAAGTGTATCTTTGGCATTCAAACAATGTGGCCAGCCCAAAGAATTGTGCTCTTTGCAGCAGAGATGGAATGCTTAGCAATTTAGTTCAAAAAAAGGACCTCGGTGTCTGGTATCTTATTCTGCCACGTGGTCTTCAGCATCTTCCCAAGATAATTAAATTGGATGCAATTCAGTTTCCTGGCATGGAGCAAGTTTCAGACTGTGCAAGTTTCACAGGCATATGACGTCAATGAAATGGCTCTGGAAAAGAATCAGCACTGGGTATACCAAACTGAAGGTAATCAGTCTATACCCAGGGCTGATTCTGTTCCAGCTGAAATTTTGGGGTAGGGGAGTTCATTGCTCATTCAAAAGCTAACTGAAATTTTCCAGGTTATATTTAAACAGGAAGTTATTCCCCAGGAGTTCAAGTGTCCATCAAGATAAAGGAAATAGATTGTCCTGTGACAATCACAAAAATATCTCTCTCTTAGTCATTGCTGGCAAAATTCTTTGCCAGAATCCTCCTTGATAGGCTGATCTGACACCTGAAAAATGGTCATCTATCTGAGAGCCAGGGTGGCTTCTGAAGGGGGTGAGGGAACAATTAAAATGGTGTTCACTGCTGAACAACTCCAAAAGAAATGGCAGGAGCAGAACAGATCTATATACAACATTTGTAGATCTTACCAAGGCCCTTGATATTGTCAGTCATGAAAGCTTATGGAATATGGTACCCAGAAAAATTCATCAATATACTACATCAGTTTCATGATGGCATGCTTGGACAATGTTCAATGCTCATGATTTTTTCTCCAAGGACTGAGGGAATCCTAGACATCACAAAATATATCATCCTAGGTTTACATATAAGATAGGCTTAGAGAAAGTATATTGTGCAACAGTACACAGGTAGAGAAAAACAGGGTCAGAATTTGAACAGTAGCCCCTGAGCCCTTTCAACTACAGTATGCTTCCTCCTAATTTTTACTATGCTTATTACTCAGCCCTGAACATGATATATTGGAAGCTCTGGATTTCAAATCATAAAGCTTCTAAATTTAAATCCTACACATACTATTTAGATTTTCAGGGTATGAATCATAGATACATTATTTGCTATCTGGGCCAATCAGTTTATCTCTATGGGCCTCAATTTTAACTGAAACATAAAATGGAGGTGTGAGGGGGTTATAATGGATGTATCTAAAATTTTTTTTTTAAATACTATGATCTTAATGAGCTGTGACCAAGCTTTCCTTCTAGGATTAGCCTTTACAAAGAAGGCCTTGTTCACCTGCACTTATAAGTCTGAAGCACCATCTGCTGGAAAATGGGGATTATCTGAGAGAAGGGGAATGAGGTAATACTGCTATTGTTTCCAAAACACTGACACCTTTTGTGAATAAACTTGACATGCTAAAAAGTTTATAACCACTTAAGGGTAGCAGAGAAACAATTAAAGATTATTTTTTAAAAAATAAAACAAAAATAACAGAGGATATTGACTTAGCTCATAAAATAGATTAGGTTGTTGACATTAGGGCAGAAAGAATAAACAAATTGCTGAGACTTTTACCAGAAAAAAAGGAAAATTAAAGCTGGTTACAACCGGTCAGGAAAATGTTTCTTCAGGCTTGTGCAAATCATAAAAGAGAATCATTAATTGCTCTCATCCAAACACCAAGATTATTTGATCTTCAACAAAACTGGAGCTGAGTCAGCAAGCTGGCTGGAAATCAAATATCCAAGAAGATCCCAAAATATCAAGGAGCATATGTCCTCAGAATATGGAATAACATAAGAAAAAAAAATTTGGAATGCTTTCTCTAAGCACTGTGAAAATAAAATCTAAGCAGCTTCTTGGGGGTTGATAGAATTTCTGAAGAATACAATGAGGCTGCCATAACTAAAACATTGTTTCTGACCTTCTTTCCCATTCTTAATAGGAATTTGGAAAGATTTTTCCTTTTGATGCAGCTGTTCTATGCAAATTTCTAGGTTAAACAGTTCATCATGTTGTTTTATCACACTGTATTCCCTTTTATTGCAAACCGATCTGATGGCTGAAAAAATGTACAGCAATTTATGATTTTAGATACAATAGATCTGGGGAAACATGTATTTTTATACACTAACTCATTGTAATGTGTGTGATCAATGATGTTCTCTCACACACTGAGTAAATTCTCAAATGATTAATATTTAATGTTCTGAGGTTTTAAATCATAATCCACTGTTCTCTAAATAAAATGTTTTCCTGGCCAGTGATAGACTATGAAAATCAGTATACAGGAGGAGCAGACTTGAGGGAACCAAGAACAACAGGACCTAGTATATAACTACAACAACAACAACAAAATTATAAGCAACTTTAAAATTTTATAATTAGAAAATTCTTAGAAGGAAAGACATGTTAATCTTAGCAATGGTGATTTTGATTCAATTTTTAAAATATTTATTCAATGACTACAATGTAAAGGGCACCAAATGTAAGGAGACATAAAAGAAATAATTCCTACCCATAATGAGTTTACATGCAATTGGGGAAGATGATTAATAGAGCATAAAGAACAAAGAAGAAAGAAAGAACACTAAAAACAGGGATGGAATTAGGGAAAACTTCATTGTAAAGTTACTGACAGATACCATGGAAATCATTATGAGGAGGGCCACCACAATGTTGAAAGGTCTGAAGAGCATACCTTATTCTGATTGGTTGAAATAATTAGGAATATTTAGCCCAGAGAGAGATTTACTGGAAACATAATAGTTATCTTCCAGTAAAGGGCTAAAATGTGTAAGAGGAATTAGATTTATTCTATTTGACTAAAAAAAAGAAATAGAAGTTGAATAGATCATTTTGGCTGTTGAAATAAAAATTTCCCAATAATTAAAGCTCCCAAAAGTGGAAAAGGTCTCTGGAAGAAGTAGTCATTAGGTCTTTAAACTGAGTCAAAACTGGATTACCACATGTCATGTGATGAGAGAATTTTTAATTTGTTATACATTAGAAATACTTTAATGTTCTTTTTAACTCCTAGTTTCTATGAACTTTTCTTATAATTTGTTATCTCACATGTAAAATAGGAAGCAGCTGGTTGCTCAGTGGATAGAGCAGTGAGCCTGAAGTCAGGAAGAACTGACTTCAAATCTAGCCTCAGAAACTTCCTAATTATACAACCCTGGACAAGTCATTTAACTTGTGATTGTCTGACAAAAAGATTCACTGGGTAGAATATATTTTAAAAAATGGAAAATCAACCCCCCCAAAAAAAAAACATAGACAGTTTTTGATCCATGTGGTCATGAAGTATGAAACACAACCAGTCAACTAAACAACAATTACAATGTAAAACAAAGATAGCATTTTATGTATGCTGAAATGACCCAAAATTGAGGCACCTATGTGGAAGATGCCAGATACTTGCTCCTTGGAGAAAATGTGCTAATGTTTCCCTACAATTTGGGTGAGTACTGACACTTTCCATTGGCTTCATACTCAGAAATGGTTGAATCTTTTAAAATACTAGACTGACATAGTGTCTGTCTGTCTGTCTGTCTCTCTTTCTCTGTGTGTGTGTGTGTATGTGTGCGTGTCTCTTTGTCTCTATATTTCTGTCTCTACGAGTTCCTGTCTCTTTCTCTCTGTTTTTCTCCCTGTGTTTTTCTCTCCCTCTAATATAGATAAAGATACTTATCTATATCTATCTGTATGTATATATCCATATCTATCTATATTTGGCAGAATAAAAGACTGAAGATCTTATTCATCCATAGTATGGGCACCATGCACTAAATTGGGGTAGGGGAAGATTACCTTTCCTTCAACCTTGTGATCCTGGAAAATAGGTAAAAGATTTCAGTCTTACGTGTCCATTTTCATTTCTTGATGCCATGAGTGAAGTCCAAGATCAAGGAATTTAAGCCATGGAAACTTTGGAATCAGAATTCTAGGATGAATGTTCCTGTCAATTCAACACAGAAGTTTTAGAAGCCAGGATACAGAGATTAGAGTCAAGGTGTTATTTAATTTTCAATTCTATGGGACTCAAGCTATATATGAACTGAGATAAACTGCAAATTTAATCCCCTTCCCAATCCCAGAGTTTAGGAAGCATAGGGAAGATTATGTCTCCCCAAAATATTGGAAGGATATTTTCCTACTTTTTATTGTTATGCTTTTGAAATAATATTCCTCAGTGAATGCTAACCTGATGCTAGTCCCTAAAATACCAGACAACACTTGGGGAAGGGTTCAAATACAACATACCTGACTTTCAGGCAAGGTGGGGTAGAATAGTCACTATTACATGAAGAAAATGCTTTGTGAACCATAAAACACTATATAAGTATGTGATTGTAGCAGTAGCCATAGCAACAATGTAATTGTATGTGCTTCTCTTCAACAGTAGGACATGATTCATTTTCTGCAATAAGTATAATAGATAGCTAATGTCTCATCTACCTGAAGAGAAATTAGCAGCTAAATCCCATAGAGTGGTCTGAAAAGTTGTCAAAGTTTCTTCTTTCCCTCAAATACTTACCCAGTCAGACAGCCATAGTACCATTATACTTTGTACCATTTTTGAAAGTCTAACTAGAAGAGTAAAGTCATTTGGTTTAATAAAATTATTTTTACAGTACAAACATGCTATTTGAGTATAATATCACATTAGCACATGAATAACCCACAATTCATTAGAATGGATCAATGTATTTGATTGGCTTTCTAATGTTGGGAATTCTAGACATGAAAGTATGCAATAACTTTGGGAGAGGGAAAAATATGCAAAGAACAAAAGATCACAAGAACATATTGTACACCTTAGGAAAAGGAAGTTGCTATAAAAAGAATTGCTAGGACCCAAGGAGATGTAGTAAAATGAGACATAAAAATAACTACAGGTGTTAAGCTATTTTCTAGTATTTTCGAGCAATAGCCTTGTTCAGAATCTCTTTCTGGGTTTGTTTTAAGCAAAAAAGTTATTTCACAGTTGAAATGGGAAAGAAAAACAAGCCTGTATGAGGTATTTACTATGTGCCAAGCACTAGAAAAACAAATAGAAAAAAGATAGTTCCTGCTATCTCAGAGCTAACATTTTAATTGAGATAATTGAGACATATAAGAGGATAGTGTTCCAGGTAGATGGAAATGTCCAGAGATCACAAAGGTGTGTTAAATTGAAGTTTCTGCCACTGCAGGTTAGGCCAAGGAGAGAAAATAGCCCAACATAGCTGGCTGACAGAAATTTGGTCTAAAGGCAGCAGTGGAACATGGATTCTTTGTTTCCTGTAACAAGGATAGTGATAGAAGAGGGGAAGGACACTTTTGCCATGAAAAGAAAAGAGGAAACTGAAATGGCAGATACATTGAGAATTTATTGTAAAGAAGACAGAGAAAGGTTTTTTTTTTTTTTTTTTTTTTTTTTTTTTTTTTTTTTT
>JAJPUD010012602.1:30914-48552 GCA_023553655.1 Myrmecobius fasciatus | reverse complement strand
GCTTTAGCCGTATCCCACAAATTTTGGTATGTTGTCTCCTTATTGTCATTCTCCTGGATGAAATTATTGATTGTGTCTATGATTTGCTCTTTCACCCATTCATTCTTCAGGATTAGATTATTTAATTTCCAATTAACTTTTGGTTTATTTTCTCCTGGCCTTATATTGCATGTGATTTTTATTGCATCATGATCTGAAAAGGATGCATTTACTATTTCTGCCTTTCTGCATTTGATTTTGAGATTTTTATGCCCTAACACATGGTCAATTTTTGTATAGGTTCCATGGACTGCTGAGAAAAAAGTAAACTCCCTACTGTCTCCATTCAAATTTCTCCATAGATCTATCATACCTAATTTTTCTAACAATTGGTTTATCTTCCTAGTTTCTTTCTTGTTTATTTTGTGGTTTGGTTTATCTAATTCTGAGAGAGCAAGGTTGAGATCCCCCACTAGTATCGTTTGGCTGTCTATTTCTTCTTGCATCTCTCTTAATTTCTCCCCTAGGAATTTGTGTGCTATTGCACTTGGTGCATATATATTTAGTATAGATATTGCTACATTATCTATAGTACCCTTTAATAAAATATAGTTTTCTTCCTTATCTGTTTTGATTAGATCTATCTTGGCTTTTACTTGATCTGAGATAAGGATTGCTACCCCTGCTTTTTTTTGTTCACCTGAAGCGTAATAGGTCCTGCTCCAGCATTTTACCTTTATCCTATATGTGTCACTATGTTTTAGATGTGTTTCTTGTAGACAACATATTGTGGGATTCTGGTTTTTAATCCAGATATCCGCTGATATCTGATTCCGCTTTAGGCGAGAGTTCATCCCATTCACATCCACAGTTAGAATAACTAATTCTTTATTTCCTGCCATCTTATTTACCCAAGTTATGTTTTCCCCTTTCCTTTCCCCTTTCTCCCTTCCCCCCACCTCAGTACTTTGCTTTTGATGACCCTCTCCCCCCAAACGTATCTCTATCCTTTAGCACGAGAGCCGCTGTTTTTACTCCTTTCCCCTGATTCTTCTATTTTCCCTTCTATTAGTTTATCCCTTTCTTTTCCTCCTTTCCCTCCCCCTTCCCTCTAGCAACAGACAAGTTTCTATGTGAAATCATGTGTCTGATATACACTTTTAGAGCCCAACTTGATGAGAGTAAGATTTACACAATGCTCAACTCCCTCCCCTCTTTCTCTCAATTATATTAGGTTTTCTTTGCCTCTTCAAGAGATTTTACCTTGCTTTTACCTCCTTATTTTTTTTAGATCTTATTTTACCACTTTTTCCCTCTTTTCCCCAGTATGACAACCTTTCCCCCTCTAGTTCTCTTTTTCATATTATCAAAATAATATCTAGTTAATTATACCCCCAAACTTTAAGCATCCCCCTAGTAGAAATAAAGTTCTCAAGAGTCCTTTCCTTTTTACCTTTTTAGGCATCTCTTGAGTTCTGTGTTTGGATGTCGAATTTCTTGTTCAGATCTGGTCTTTTCATTAGAAATAGGTGAAATTCACCTATATCATTGAATGACCATCTTTTTCCCTGGAGGATAATGCTCATTCTAGCTGGATAGGATATTCTTGGCTGTAATCCCAGTTCCTTTGCCCTTCAGAATATCTGGTTCCAGGCCCTTCGATCCTTCAATGTGGAGGCTGACAGATCCTGTGTGATTCTAATTATTGATCCTCGGTATTTGAATTGTTTCTTTCTAGCTGCTAGCAGAATCTTTTCCTTGGTGCTATAGTCCTGAAATTTAGCCGTGATATTCCTTGGGGTTTTAATTTTGGGGTCTCTTTCAGGAGGTGATCAGTGAATTCTTTCAATGGTGATTTTGCCCTTTGATTCTACAATCTCAGGGCAGTTTTCTTTCAGGATTTCCTGGAAGATAGTGTTTAGATTCTTTTTTTCATCATGGCTTTCAGGAAGTCCAATAATCCTTAGATTGTCTCTCCTAGATCTATTTTCCAAGTCAGTTGTTTTTCCTAGGAGATATTTCATATTTTCTTCTAATTTTTCATTTTTTTGTTTTTGTTTGACTGATTCTTGAAGTCTTATTGAGTCATTCACTTGCATTTGTTTAATTCTTATTTTTAAAGTGTTGTTTTCTTCAGTTACCTTTTTAAGCTCCATTTGTAACTGGCCAATTGAATTTTTTTGATCATTGCACTCTTTTTCCACTTCACTAATTTTATTTTTCAATAGATTGGTGTCTTTTTCATATCTCTTTTGCAGGGCATCATATCCTTCTTGCAAGATACTGTATCCTTCTTGCACTAATTTCAATTTATTTTCCCATTTATCCTCCAGTTCTTTTATTAGGTTCTTTAAGCAATCTTCCAGAAAGACCTTTTGAAACTGGGACCAGTGATGGTCCTTGCTGATTCCCTCTGGAGTTATGTCTAAAGGAACCTCTGGCTCTGGGGTCTTCTCCTCTTTCTCTTTGTAAAAGCTGTCTATGGTGAGAGCTCTCTTTTGCCTCTTCATTTTTTTTTTTATTTTTTAGACAGCGTGAATATCTCTTTAAGGTAGGGGGAAAAAAAAAAAAAACGGCTGAAAAGGCCGGCTGAAGATTTTGCCCTGAGGTGCTTCGGCGAATTAATTTAAGGTGCTGGGCTGGTGGGGGCTAGGACTAAGTCCGAATTACTCCTTAAACAAGGCAAGTTTGCCAGAACACCTGCCCCCAATCAGGGCAGAGTGTCCCCAGTGCCTCAGACAAACTCCAGGTGTTTGGAATTTGGAGTTTGGAGTTTGGAATTTCTGTCACTATGAGCTAAGCTGAGTCCCACCCTCACTTCCGGCCTACACAGGAGTCGTCTATTTATCGCTCTGTCCGAGTTAGACAAACCTGATATGAAGTTCTTCAGAAAGCAGTGCCCAAATATTTCTGAGTTCGTTGGCTTGAAGATCAGTTCAGAGGCTTATTTTATTGTTGATTTGAGAGAAGATCGGAGGAGAGGCAGAGAGTCACCTTTTCACTCCGCCATCTTGGCTCCGGGGGCCCCCCCCCCCCCCGCTTTATTATTTTTAAAAGCAAAGTATAATTTGTTCTTCCATTAACTTGGAGACAGGAAATACCTTAAGCAATTATTGACATTGAGAATGTTTGATAAATACTGTTGTGGAAGATGAATGATTTGAAGTTATCCATCAAAAATACATGGATGAATCATTTCACTTATTTATCTTGGGAGTTGAGTTGCAGAAATATGTGTGATTTATCAAGTTAAAAAGGACTTGAGATTCACATAGTTTCCCTGGTGGTCATTCTAGTATAAAGTAGAATTTAAATTAAGAGAAATAAAAATATCAAGAGCCAAAACAAATCTTTTCAAATTTAAAAATGCATAAAATAGAGGTGAATTTATGTTGATTTTTGCTGAATATGTGACAGCTTTTGCTCCTTATGCTCAATTATATCAGGGCTCTGAAGTCTCTAAGGTTCACATGAGAATCCTAAGCATTTGAAATGGAACTAGAATAGATTTGGGAAACCATTCAGGGAATGTGTTGGCATATCCTTTGTGGATTATAAATAATTTTACTTTGTCATAGTTTTAGAAAAAATGGTTTTGCATCTACGTTCTTCATCTTATTCTGTGGAAATATTTAGAAACTGAAAACCTTTTCATTTCAGAGAATTTCTGTGATCAAGTCACTCCTCTACTCAAAAATGTCTTTACTGCTCAATTATATTTATGGAATAATTCCTAGAATGCTGATCCTGTTATTAAGTATTAGGACATAAAACATGAATGAATTACTACATAAATTGGTCTTCTTGTTCAGTACCATATTAATCAAGCTGCCAAAAATTATTTTATAGAGCTAGAGAAAATAATAACACAATTCATCTGGAAGAATATAAAATCAGAAAAATCAAAAGAATTAATGAAAAAAATGCAAAGCATGGTGGCCTTGCAGTACGAGACTTAAAACTCTATTATAATTACATCTTATGAAGAGACAAAATAAAAACTATTACAATTGAGCAAAAAAAGGAATGAGGATGAATATTGTGTGAACCTTACTCTTATAAGATTTAACCCAAAGAAAGAATATTAGACATATTTAGCTTCACAAAGAAAAGTATCTCACTATATGGGGAAGTAAGAGAGGAAAGGGGAAAGGAAAGGAGAAGGATAATAGAATGGAGAACAAGTGTAGAAGGGGAAAGATATAAGAAAGGGAGAGGGGC
This sequence comes from Myrmecobius fasciatus, assembly GCA_023553655.1. Lineage (NCBI taxonomy): Eukaryota > Metazoa > Chordata > Mammalia > Dasyuromorphia > Myrmecobiidae > Myrmecobius > Myrmecobius fasciatus. Next base: position 44,352 of record JAJPUD010012602.1, on the reverse strand, counting down.
TGTAAAAGGGAAGCATTTGAGGGAGGTGGTGATCAAAACACTGGGGAGGAGGCAAAATGGAAAGGAAAGAAACAAGTAAAACTTGGGGAAAATGAGTTGGTGGAAAATACAGAATTAGTAATTTTGACAGTGAATGTGAATGGGATGAATTCTATCATAAAAGAGAAGTGGATAGCAGACAGAATTGAAAGTCAGAATCCTACAATATGTTGTTTACAAGAAACACATTTAAAGTACAGTGATATATACAGAGTAAAGGTAAAAGGCTGGAGCAGATTCTATGCTTCAGCTGAAGAATAAAAAGCAGGGATTTCAGATCAAGCAAAAGCAAAAACATATGTAATTAAAAGAGATGGGAAGGAAACTACATTTTATTGATGGGCACCATAGATAATGAAGTGATACTAGTATTAAACATATATTCAGTGAGTGGTATAGCATCCAAATTCCTAGAGAAGACGTTGAGAACTGGTAGAAGAATTAGACAGCAAAAGTATACCAGCAGGGGATATCAGCGTTTCTCTCTCAGAACAAGATAAATCAAACTACAAAATAAATAATATAAGATAAGGATGTATATAGAATTTTAGAAAAGTTAGATATGATGCAACTTTTCAGAAAATTGAATGAGAAGAGAAAGGAATATATTTTTTTTCTTGGTGTTCCATGGAATATATACAAAAATGTACCATGTTTTATTGCATAAAAGCCTCAAAAACAAATGCAAAAAAGGCAGAAATAGTAAATGCATCCTTGACAGATTAATTATATCTAGTAAAGGGCCAAGGAAAAATAGACCAAATATTAAATAAATGGAAATTAAATATTCTAATCCTAAAGGAGTGGGTTAAACAACAAATCATAGACATTATTTCTAATTTCATCCAAGAGAATGACGAGACAACGTATCAAAATTTATGGGATGTCACCATAGCAGATATTAGGGGAATATTTTTATCTCTAGATACTTACTTGCACAAAATAGACAAAGAAAATCAATGACTTGGACATGTAACTAAAAAAGTCTAAAGAAAGAGCAAATTAAAAACACCCAATTAAATACCAAATTTGAAATTTTGGAAATAAAAGTTGATGTTAATAAAACTGAAAGTAAGAAAACTATGAAGCTAATAAACAAAACAAAGAATTGATTTTATGAAAAAAAAACACAACAAACAGGTAAACCTTTAGTTAATTTGATTAAAAAAAGGAAAGAAGAAAATCAAATTGTTAGTATAAAATTGAAAAGGGTGAAATTTTCACCAATGAAGAGGAAATAATTAGGAGCTGTACACAAATAAATCCGATAATCTAAGTAAAATGGATGATTACTTACAAAAATATAGATTGCCCAGATTTACAGAGGAGGAAATAAATTACTTAAATAGTTTCATTTTAGAAAAAGAAATTGGAGATTGGTTGTGGGGGTGGAGCTAAAATGATTGTGTAAAGTCAGGAAGCTGCTCAAGCTTGAAAAACGCATGAAACCAAGCCTCTGAACAGAGTCTGATGGAATGAAATCATTCTCCCACTCAAGATAGATTTAGAAAACTTCAAGAAAATTCAGTCTGACTGGGGTGAAAAGGGTGTTCAGCTGAGGTCAGTTAGATTCTGGGAAAGCTTATGAGAGGTTCTTAATCACAGCAAATCAGCATCTAGGAACCTCAGTCCTGGCTCAGTAGAGGAGCAAATCAGTGAGTCCAGTCCTAGCTCAGAAGTCAAACTCTGGGAAACCAGGCTGTTTCCTGAACAGAAAAAGCAAAGCTAACCCTTATTAACACAAGGAGCCCCTGTGTTCAAAGCCAAGGCTCAGAACTGTACAGGAAGCTTGGGACAGTGCCCCCTTTACCCCAGAAACAGAGCTACATCTTAAAAATAAAAGAGAAAATGCCAAAAGAAGGGGAAAGAAAATGAGCAAGAAATATAAAAGAACCTTGGCCATAGTATGATAATATGATGACAGGGTGGACCAAAACACAAACTCAGAAGAGAACAGAATGTCCACAGGAGAAATCTCAAAGATTGAGATAAATTGATCTCAAGCCAATTAATTCAATTAATACCAAATTAACTCAAGGTCAGAGAGGCTTCTTGGAAATATTCATAAAAGAATTCAAAAGGTAAATACGATAGTAGAAGAAAAAAATGAGAAAAGAAATGAGAGGTATGAATGAGAGAGTCAACAGTTTGGAAAAGGAAGGAAAAAAATCATCTGAAGAAAACAACTACTCAATAGCAGAATAAACCAAATAGGAAAAGAGATACAAAAGATAACTGAAGAAAATCACACATTAAAAACTAAAAAAGAGCAAATGGAAGCTAATGACTTTGTGAGACAAAAAGAATCAATCAAACAAATTGAAAATAATGAAGAAAATATAAAATACCTCATTGGCAAAACAGCCAATCTGTACAATAGATGCAGAAGATAGAAATGAAAAATTATTGATCTATGGATGTAGAATGATGGCATTTCTACAAGATGTCATTAAGGAAAACTGCCCCAATATTCTAGAAACAGAGGGGGAAATAATTATTGAAAGAATCCATTGTTCACCACTTGAAAGAGATCCCACATGGAATAGGCCAAGGAACATTGTTGTGAAACTCCAAAACTATAATCTCAAGGAATTGACAGAGAAAAACAATTCATATATTAAGAAGCAACAGTCAGGATTACCCAGGATCTCACATCTTCTACAATGAAGGATCAGAGAGCCTTGAAACTAAGAATTAGCTAGATTCAGCATAATCTTTCAGGAAAGGAGACAGAGTTTCAATGAAGTAAGAGATTTTCAATCATTTCTATTGAAGAAAAAAGAAGAACTAAACAGAAAATTTAATCTATAAATGTAGGATGCAAGAGAACCATGAAAAAGTAAACAGGGTAAAATACACATTTAAAGGTTAGGCTGTTTACATCCCTAGATGGGAAAACATTATCTCTAACTCTTGAGAACTGTGTCTGTCACTGGGGTGAACAAAAGGAGGCATCACATTAACTGAGGATGTGGTTGCTAAATGACTTTTTATGTTATGAAATCAAAGTAGCAAAGATATTAAAGAGTAAAAAAAGTTCTGTACTGGAAAAAGAGGAAAAAGACACTGAGGCTCAAAAGACCCATTACATGGAGGGGAAAAAAGAGAAAGGAATGAACTTTGTCTGAAGTTTGATTTCATCAGGTTTTAACTCTACGAGGGAATAACAATCATTTAGTTGGATATAGAAACGTATCTAATTTTATAAAGTAGGAGGAAGACAAAGAGGAAAAATAAAGGAAGGGACAGGATAGAGGTGATGGCAGAAACACTAGGGGGAAAGGAAAGAGAAGAGGGGAAGAGTTGATAGAAAATAAGGAAATGCATGGAGTGCATTAAAAAACATTAGTAAAGGAAGGGGAAAGGGTGATAGGATCACCCTAAAAAACACAATCTTACAATATGCTGTTTACATTTGACACAGGGAGACACATACAGAGTAAAGGTAAAAGCCTAGAACTGAATTTATTATGTTTCAACTGAGGTATAAAAAGCAGGGGTAGCAATTCTGATCTCAGACAAAATAAAAATAAAATTGGTCTTATTAAAAGAGATAAGGAAGGAAAGTTCATCTTGATAAATGGTGCAGGAAGTAATGAAGTAATAATGATACTACATGTGCATACACCAAGTAGTATATTAGGCAAATTCCTAGAGAAGATTTTAAACCAGTTACAAGAAGAAATAGACAGCAAAACTATTTTTTTTTTTAAAAAAAGCTTTTTATTTACAGAACATATGAGTGATTTTTCTACATTCTTTGCAAAATTTTTTTTTTGTTCCAAGCTTTTCCCCTCCTTTTCCCCACCCTCCAACCCCTAGATGACAGGTAATCTAATACATGTTAAATATGTTAAATTATACGACAAATCCAATATATGTATACATATCTATACAGTTATCTTACTGCACAAGAAACATTAGATCTAGAAAGAGAGAAAAAAAAAAACCTAACAAGGAAAACAAAATGCAAGGAAATATTCACAGAATGCGTTAAAATGCTGTGTTGTGGTCCACACTCAGTTCCCTCAGGCCTCTCTCTGGATGTATATGACTGTCTTCATCGCTGAACAGCAGGAACTGGTTTGAAACACATCATTGTTGAAGAGAACCATGTCCATCAGAATTGATCATCATATAGTCATGTTGCTGTGTATAATGTTCTCCTGGTTCTGCTGATTTCACTTATCATCAGTTCATACAAGTCTCTCCAGGCCTCTCTGGTCATTTCTTATAGAACAATAATATTCCATAACATTCATATACCATAATTTATTCAGCAATTCTTCAATTGATGGGCATCCTTTCAATTTCCAGTTTCTTGCCTCTACAAAAAGGGCTGCCACAAACATATTTGCACATGTGGGTCTCTTTCCCTCCTTTAAGATCTCTTTGGAATATTGACCCAGTAGAAAGCCTGCTGGGTCAAAGGGTATGCACAATTTGATAACTTTTTGAGCATAGTTCCAGATTGCTCTCCAGAATGGTTGGATCCATTCACAGTTCCACCAACAATGTATCAGTGTCCCAGTTTTCCAATATCCCTTCCAACATTCGCCATTATCTTTTCCTGTCATCTTAGCCAATCTGACAGGTGTGTAGTGTTAACTCATAGTTGTCTTAATTTACATTTCTCTGATCAATAGTGATTTGGAGCACCTTTTCATGTGACTAGAAATAGTTTCAATTTCTTCATCTGAAAATTGTCTGTTCATATCTTTTGACCATTTATCAATTGGAGAAGGCTTGAATTCTTATATATTTGAGTCAACTCTCTATATATTTTAGAAATGAGGCCTTTATCAGGATCTTTGAATGTAAAAATGTTTTCCCAGTTTATTGCTTCCCTTCTAAATTTGTCTGCATTCATTTTGTTTGTTAAAAAACTTTTTAAGTTGATATAGTCAAAATTATCTATTTTGTGATTAATGATGATCTCTAGTTCTTCTTTGGTAACAAATTCCTTCCTCCTCCACAGGACTGAGAGGTAAACCATCCTACATTTTTCTGATTTGTTTATAATATCAATCTTTATGTCTAGATCATGAAGCCATTTCAACCTTATCTTGGTATATGGTGTTAGATGTGGGTCAATGCCTAGTTTCTTCCTTACTAGTTTCCAATTTTTCCAACAGTTTTTGTCAAATAGTGAATTTTTATCCCAAAAGCTGGGGTCTTTGGGTTTATCAAACAGTAGATTACAAATTGTCATTGAGTATTTTATCCTGTGAACCTAACCTATTCCACTGATCCACTACTCTGTTTCTTAGCCTGTACCAAATGTATTGATGACCACCACTTTATAATATAGTTTTAGATCTGGTACACCTAGGCCACCCTCATTTGCATTTTTTTCATTAGTTCCCTTGAAATTCTTGACCTTTTCTTTTTCCAGATGAACTTTGTTGTTATTTTTTTCTATTTCAGTTAAATAATTTCTTGGGAGTTTGATTGGTATATCACTAAATAAATAGGTTAATTAGGTAGTATTGCCATCTTTATTATATTCACTCGACCTATCCAAGAGCATTTGATATTTTTCCAATTGTTTAGATATGATTTTATTTGTGTGGAGAGTGTTTTGTAGTTTTGCTCATATAGATTCTGACTTTCCCTTGGCAGATATAGTCCCAAATATTTTATACTATCAAAAGTTATTTTGAATGGGATTTCTCTTTGTATCTCTTGCTGTTGGATTTTGTTAGTGATGTATAAAAATGCTGATGATTTATGTGGATTTATTCTGTATCCTGCAACTTTGCTAAAGTTGTGGATTAATTCTAATAGTTTTTAGTTGATTCTCTAGGGTTCTCTAAGTAGACCATCATATCATCTGTCATATGATGTGATAATTTGGTTCCTCATGATCTACTCTAATTCCTTTAATCTCTTTTTCTTGTCTCATTGCCAAAGCTAGAATTTCTAATACAATATTGAATAGTAATGGTGATAGTGGGCAACCTTGTTTCACCCCTGATCTTAGCTGATGGTTTTAAATAGATACTACTGACTATTTTAAGGAAAAGTCCATTAATTCTATACTCTCTAGTGTTTTTAATAGTAAGGGATGTTGGTTTTATCAAATGCTTTTTTCTGCATCTATTGAGATTATCATGTTTTTTTTTGTTAATTTGGTTATTGATATAGTCAGTTATGCTAATAATTTTCTTAATATTGAACCATCTCTGCATTCCTGGTATAAATCCTACTTGGTCATGGTGTATTATTCTGGGGATGATTTTCTGTAATCTCTTTCCTAGTATTTTATTTCAGATTTTTGCATCAATATTCATTAGGAAGAGTGGTCTATAATTTTCTTTCTCTGTTTTTATTTTACCTGGTTTAGGTATCAGTACAATGTCTGTATCATAAAAGGAATTTGGGAGGAGTCCTTCATTCCCTATTTTTTCAAATAGTTGATATAATATTGGAGTTAATTGTTCTTTAAATGATTGGTAGAATTCACATGTAAATCCATCTGGTCCTGGGGATTTTTTCTTAGGGAGCTGATTAATGACTTGTTCTATTTCTTTTTTAAAAATGGGACTATTTAAGGAATTTATTTCATCTTCTTTTAATCTGGGCAGTCTATATTTTTGTAGATATTCCTCCATTTCACTTAGGTTATCAAATTTATTGGCATAAAGTTGGGTACTCCTAATTATTGCTCTAACTTCCTGTTCATTGGACGAAAGTTTTCCCTGTTCATTTTTGAGACTAACAATTTGATTTTCCTCTTTCCTTTTTCTAATCAAATTAACTAGAGGTTTATCAATTTTGTTGTTTTTTCACAAAACCAACTTTTAGTTTTATTTATTAATTCAATAGTTTTTTTTTTTACTTTCAATTTTATTAATCTCTCCTTTTATTTTTAGGATTTCAAGTTTGGCATTTGATTTGGGGTTTTTAATTTTTTCTTTCTCTAGCTTTTTTAGTTGCAAGCCCAATTCATTGATTTTCTCTTTCTCTATTTTATGCAATTAAGTATTTAAAGATTTAAAATTTCCCCTTATTACTGCTTTGGCTGTATCCCACAAATTTTGATATGTTGTTTCATTATTGTCATTCTCTTGGATGAAATTAGTAATTGTGTCTGTAATTTGCTGTTTCACCCATTCATTCTTTAGGATAAAATTATTTAGTTTCCAATTGGTTTTTGGTCTATTTTCTCCTGGCCTTATATTGCATGTGATTTTTATTCCATCATGGTCTGAAAAAAATACATTTACTATTTTTGCCTTCCTGCATTTGATTTTGAGGTTTTTGCATCCTTAACACATGGTCAATTTTTGCATAAGTTCCATGAACTGCTGAGAAAAAAGTAAACTCCTTTCTGTCTCCATTTAATTTCCTCCAAAGGTCTATCATACCTAACTTTTCTAACATTTTATTTACCTCCTTAACTTCTTTCTTATTTATTTTGTGGTTTGATTTATCTAGTTCTGAGAGAGGGAGGTTGAGATCCCTCAGTATTATAGTTTTGCTGTCTATTTCTTCTTACATCTCTCTGAACTTTTCCTCTAGGAATTTCCATGCTATACCACTTGGTGCATACATGTTTAGTATTGATATTGCATCATTTTCTATGGTACCCTTTAGTAAGATATAGTTTCCTTCCTTGTCTCTTTTAATTAGGTCGATCTTTGCTTTTACTCGGTCTGAGATCAGAGGCCTGAGATCATGTCTGAGATACCCCTGCTTTTTTTTTTTTTTTGTTCACCTGGAGCATAATAGATCCTGCTCCAGCCTTTTACCTTCACTCTGTATGTGTCTCTATGCTTTAGATGTGTTTTCTGTAAACAACATATTGTTGGATTCTGGTTTTAAATGCAGTCTGCTACCTACTTCCTCTTTATGGGAGAGTTCATTTCATTCCCAATTGCAGTTAAAATAACTAATTCTGTATTTCCTGCCATCTTATTTACCCTAGCTTATGCTTTTCTCTTTCTTATCCCCTTTCCCTCCTCCCTAGTATTTTGCTTTTGATAACGACTTCCCTCAAACAATCCTTCCCTTTTAGAGCCCCACCCTCTTTTTTACATCTTTCCCTTAATTCTTCTGTTTTCCCTTCTATTAGTCTATTTCCTTTCTTTTCCCCCTTTCCCTCTTGTTTCCTTATAATATAGGACAAGTTTATTTGTGATACCCAATATGTCTATTATTCTCTCAGAGCCAAATCTGATGAGATGAAGATTAACACAATTCTCATTCCCCTCTCTTTTTCCCCCTCAATCATTATAGGTTTTCTTTGCCTCTACATGTGATGTAATTTCCCTTATTTTACCTTCTTTTCCTCTTCTTCTAGTGCTATCCCTTTTCTACCTCTAATTTCCTTTTCAGATTATCATATCATAATAATCATAAAATCACAATAATAATAATATAATAATAAAATCATAAAATCAATCCTCATTCTATAAGTATCCATAACATAAATATAGTTCTCAATTTTTTTTTCTTGTTACCTTTTTATGTTTCTTTTGTGTTCTGTGTTTGTAGATCAAATTTTTTGTTCAGTTTTTTTCTTTTCATTAGAAATAGGTGTAATTCGGGGGCAGCTAGGTGGCGCAGTGGTTAGAGCACCAGCCCTGAAGTCAGGAAGACCTGAGTTCAAATCTGGTCTCCGACACTTCCTAGCTGTGTGACCCTGGGCAAGTCACTTAACCCCAATTGCCTCAGCAAAAAGCAAAAAAAAAAAAAAAAAAAAAAGAAATAGGTGTAATTCTCTTATATCATTGAATGTCCATATTCTTCCCTGGAAGATAATGCTCATTCTAGCTGGATACCTTTTTCTTGGCTGTAACCCAAGTTCCTTTGCCTTCTGGAATATCTGATTCCAGGCCCTTTGATCCTTTACAGTGGAAGCTGCTAGGTCTTGGGTGATCTTAATTGTGGCTTCTCGGTATTTAAATTGTTTCTTTCTGTCTTCTTGCAATATCTTTTCCTTGGTATGATAGTTCTGGAATTTAGCCACAAGATTCCTGGGGGATTTAATTTTTGGTTTTCTTTAAGTAGGTTATGGGTGGATTGTTTCAATAAGTATTTTGCCTTCTGATTCTAAAATATCAGGGCAGTTTTATGATTTCCTGGAAGATAGTGTCTAAGTTCTTTTTTTCATCATGGCTTTCAGGAAGCCCTATAATCCTTAGATTTTCTCTCCTAGATCTATTTTCCAGGTAAGTTGTTCTTCCTAGGACTATTTAATGTTTTTTTTTTCCATCTTTCCTTTTGTTTTGTTTTTGTTTGACTGATTCTTGAAGTCTTGTTGAGTCATTCAGTTCCATTCATTCAATTCTAATTTTAATGTCTTATTTTCTTCAGTTACTGTTTTAAGTTCCTTTTGCAATTGACCAATTACATTTTTTGGTTCATTGAATTCTTTTTTACATTTTTTCCATTTTATTTTGCAATGATATCAATTTGTTTCCCCATGTTTCTTCTAATTATCTTTTAAGATTCTTTATGCAATCTTCAAAGAAAGCCTTGTGGCTTGGATTCCAGTTTATGTCTCTCTTTGGGGCTTTTTCTGGAGTTGCTTTACCTTTAGGGACCTTAGGATTTGAGGTCTGTTCTTCCCTCTCTCCATAAAAGATGTCTATGGTGAGAGTTCTTTTTGGTTTTTTATTCATTATTTTAAAGGTGTGAGGTCTGTTCAAGGCAAAGGAGGGACAACTGCTTTAATTTGCCCTGCTGCAGTTCTGCTGATTGAGTTATTTCAGGTGCTGGGCAGTTCTGCTGATTGAATTATTTCAGGTGCTGATCAGTTCTGCTGATTGATTGATAGCTTTAGGGTGTTGTGTAATTGCAGCTAGGTCCTTTGCTCTTCAGGGGTTCAGTGGTTCACAATCTACCCCCCACAAAAGGCAGATTTTCCAAACCACCTGCTTACAATCAGGACAGATTGGCCTAAGAGGCCCACAGAAGACTCCCATGTGTGTGAAAAGCACAAAGCTCCGACTCCTGCTCTGACTCCTGTTTCATCTCCCTGCTCCAGCTCCCTTCCTTGGTCTTCCTGTGCTGCAGTCTGGGTTCAGCAGACCACCCTCCTGCCCAATTAAAACAGACCTGTTTTGAAGTTCTTCTAGAGTATTTTCTTCTAGAAAAGTGTTGTCTTCCAGATATTGTGGATTTTTTTAACTTCAAATTCAGTCTAGAGGCTTCATATGTTGTTGGTTTGAGGGAAGGTTAGAGGAGGTTACAGAGACTCCTGTCTGATCTCCGCCATCTTAGCTCCACTCCTGAAACTCCTCCAGCAAAACTATTTTTGTCGGGGCCCTCAACATTCCCTCTCAGAATTAGACAAATCTAATCACAAAATAAAGAAGAAAGAAAATAGGTAGTTTAATAGAAAAACTATATATGTTATACCTCTGAAGAAAATTGAAGAGGAACAAAAAGAAATAACACCTTTTTTGGCAGTACATGCACCTAAACAATAGTTGACCATTAGGACATAAGAACCTCACAATCAAATGCAAAAAGGCAGAAATAGTAAATCCTTCCTTTTCAGGCTACAGTACAATAAAAATTATATTCGGTAAAGGGCCAGGGAAAGATAGATTAAAAACTAATTGGAAATTAAATAATCTATTTCTAAAGAATGAGTTGCTTAAACAACAAATCACAGAGATAGTTCATAATTTCATTTAAGAAAATGATAATAATGAGATAACATACCAAAACAAATAGGATGCAGCCAAAGCACTTTTTATACGAAATATTATACCTCTAAATAGCTACATAAATAAAATAGAGAAAGAGTGGATCAGTGAATTAGGCATGCAACTAAAAAGCTAGAAAAATTACAAATTAAAACCTCCCATTAAATATCAAATTAGAAATTTTGAAACTCAAAGGAGAGATGAATAAAATAGAGAATAAGACAACTATTGAATGAGTAAACAAAACTAAAATTTGGTTTTATGTAAAAAAACTAACAAACAGACAAATCTTTGGTGAATTTAATTAGAAAAAGCAAAGAATAAAAATCAAATCACTAGAATCAAAAATGAAAGGGGTCATCTTACCACCAATGAAAAAGAAATTAAAATAATAATTAGGAATTAATTTGTCCAACTCTATGACAGCAAATCAGAAAATGTAACTGAAATGGAGGAATATTTATTAAAATATAAATTGCCCAGTTTAACAAAAGAGGAAATAAATTACTTAAATAATTTCATTTTGAAAAAAAAATTGAACAAGTCATTAATGAACTCCTTGAAAGAATCTCCAGGGCCAGAAAGATTCACATATGAATTCTACCCACATTTGAAAAGCAATTAATTCTGATATTATGTAAAGTGTTTGCAAAAATAGGTAAAGAAGGAGCACTGCAAAATTCTTTCTATGACACAAATATGGCACTGAAATTATATGATTAGGAGACACAGTACATGGTAAATTTGGCCAGATTGTAATGTAGCAAAGAAATTTGGAGAACAGGTAAATGATGTCACCAGAAAAAAAGAATTACCAAAAGGGCAAAGTTAGAAAAGTCCTCATCATGTTAGGTAGATGATGAACTTGGAGAATGATTAGAAGAATCCCATAGAGTGTGTTGGTATGATAGTGGCTGTACTCTTCTTTATTGTAAGGAATTCTCATAGAAATCACAGATTCATTTGAGAACTGACTAGTAGCTATTTCATAGGATTGTTATGAAAAGTATGATTTCCAAACTAGATGGATTCATTAATCTTCCCAGTTATCAATTTTCTTATTTGTCAATAATCATAATGACACTTTGGGGCTTGCAAAACACTTTACCTAAATTAAGTCATTTGATCCTCATAATAACCATGGGAGAAAATGGAATCACCATCCCTATTTCATAACTGAGGAACCTGAGGATGAGATAGGTTAAGTGACTTAGCCAGGATTATACAATTAGTATCTGTATCTGAGAGAAAATTTTTGACATAGAACAGCCTGATTAGCAGCCTGGCTCTATTTACCATGTCATCTAGCTGCTTTGAGTAAGTGATTATCATAGTTCACTATAGCCCCCATATTCAGATTTTATGAATGTACTGAATATCAAGGAGAAGTAGGCTGAGATTACAAATTGGCTCTATTGTGATCCACAAATTGGATAATTTGAAAGTTTTAGAGTGACACTTTTCCATGTAGATCTCTCAAGTGGAATATTAGGTTCTTGTAGAGCAGAATCTGTTTTTCTTTCTTTTTGTATCCCCAATGCCTGATATTTAGTAGACTCTTAGTAAATATTTATTGAATGAATGAATCAACTGCATTTCATCATGTAAACTGCAACATAGATTTTTTTTTCCAATATAGAATAGAGCTCAGTGTATAAAAAAGCATGGATTCTTGGAACAGTGTAAGCTTGGCAGAAAATTATTTTAGTATGATTTGTAAAGTATTGTCTGATTTGGTGGCAACTTTCATAGAATCCCAAAGTGGTAGCAAATAGTCATGCATCTTGTGAGAAAGAAATTAGCAACAATGGATTTAGGAATATTCCTGGGAGTGAAAGAATCAAGAATATGTCAGCACTTATTAATCTCTAAACAGGAGTGTCAGGAGCTTTCATATAAATGGTTCATTTATTTTTTTTTCTTTGAAAATAGCGTTTTTCCAAATGGAGTGGATACTTTGATTTTTGGGTTACCTCCAAAAATCTACTTTTCAGGAACAGAAAATTTAGAATTGTGAGAACATGCAGCAGCCATTTATACTCCCACTCTTTGAAAAACCATAGAAAATTTCTTTTTGAGTAGTCACAAGTCTATGGCTTTTATTCTTTTCAGCGTTTAAATCTTCTTAGCTAGCTGAGAACACCAAAATCAGTCTTTTTGGCACTCACATGTTTATCTTGGAACCCTACAGTTCAAAAAATTAATTTCTGTTGGAATCAAAATCTCATGATTAAGTTGGTTATTCTGACTGGGTTTTAACTTGCAAAGCAATCAATTTCTATTAATTATGCATCCTCTGTTGGGATTATCTGGCACATTTCCCTCAAAACCTTCTAACTCTATAACTTGTTCTTGATTGTCCCTAATGAAAAAGAGTGGTGCTTTTGCCTTTAAATTAAGATAACTTTAATGTGAAAGAATGAAAAAATTCATTTTTCCATGTAATGTATTGCCTTGTAGAAAATACCATTACCTATTAGAGTCAGTTTCTAGTTTTTAATGCCATGAATACAATTGAAGAAATTTCAACTATACGATGACTTGGTTATTTTATAAGGAATTTGATTTAAATGATGCCAAATGTCTTTTTTTTTGCTTATGAGAAAACTTTTGACTTGGCTGAAAAGCTTCTTAAAACATTTGTTTACTGGATTTTTTTCCATATACAAATAGTGCTTTTGTATCACAAATATATAGGCTACTTTCACAAATTGTCTTTTTGAAATCAGAAAAAAAGT
>JAJPUD010012602.1:0-20161 GCA_023553655.1 Myrmecobius fasciatus | reverse complement strand
TTTTAATGAATGAATATTTTCTCTTAGTTATTACAACTTGGAGTTATAAATTATAATTTTCTTGAAAATTACTGGCATTTGATATTTATCTAATTCATTTTTACTAGTGTCCAAGGCATCGAATTGATATTAAAAAGAGAAAATTTAAGTTTTTCTTCTACATTTGCTTAAGATAGGAATAATTTTATTTGTGAGTAAAAAACAAATTAATAAAAGTACATTGTATTCATTAGATTATTCCAAAAATATATGTTTTTAAGTTACTCCTCTCCTTAGATTATACTTGGAAAGGAAACATATAGAGTAGGCTTTATGTTCACATACCCAAATGAAAAGTGCATTTACTATTTGTAAGTACACTTTTGGGAGAGAGTTATTTTTCCTTTAGTACAAGTGAGTGTCTAGATCTTATTGAATAATGTTTAAATTTTTTTAAAAAAGTGCTTTTGCTTTCTCTGACTTATCCACAGAAATTTAAGGCATCCAGTCTTTGGATTTAGATTATATGGCCACAGAGACTGGAGCTATAGTGATTAAACACGAATTGCATTCCTCCCTTATGTTCATGTATTTCTACTTTCTTGACTAATTTGGAATAGGACATACTATCCAATCTAGGAGTGCTTTCTGCCATGGTCTTGCTAAAACAGAACAGAATATGGCCACTTGCCATATTCCCCAAAGTGCAAAAGAACATATAGCATTTAGGAGGAGTTATCATTTATGTGGGTAACCAGTTCACTGCCAAACAGAGCTGTTAAAAAACTGCTTTAAATATTCTAGATACTCATTCTTAAGAGTCTTGTGCCAAAAATATCTCGGAACCAATCTTTGTATAGATTCTTAGAAATAAATACATTGTCCCCTCATTAGAGTGTTGTCCCTATCTTTATAAATTGATGTTTGTCTCATATTATTTACTTGAACACTAGCTGCTAATGTGGTTCATCTCTTCTCTTCTTTTCGTGGTGGCTATTTAGTCTCTGACCCTCCATCTTTCTACTTTCTGTTTTAATAAGTTATGTCATTAAACATTTATTACATACCACTATATGGTAAGATATGAACTAAGCACTGAGGATACAAAGAAAAAGCAAAAAGACTCTATTCTCTAGAAATTCATGATCTAATTGGGGAGATAACATTCAAATAACTATGCATATACAAGACCTATGCAGTATGCATTGGAGACTGTTGTTTGCCTTCATTCTGAGAAATGACCACAATAGTCAGGAGGTGATGCCATGACATGCACGTGAATTGGATTTAAGTGAAGGGCTGTGTGGTGCAGTGGATAGAACACTGGCCTCCTCCTAGAGTTAGGAGGAACTGAATTCAAATCTGATCTCAGGTACTACATTTACTAGTTGTTTGATCTGGGCAAGTCACTTACCTTACCAAAAATACATAAATTGGAGGTAATCACAGAGAGAAAACACTAGCATTATGGAGGATCAGAAAAGACTTCTTGTAGAAAGTAGGATTTTTAGTTGAGTCCTGGAGGAAGCCAAGGAAGTCAGGCAACAGATATTTGGAAGAAGAACATTTTAGTCATGAGGGACAACTAGTAAAAATGAATAGAATCTGAGGTTGGATTGCAACTCATTTCTACACAGAAACTTCCTACCCATTATAACCTCAGTGCCCATCAAAATAAATGCAACCCTTTCTCTACCTCTGATTTATTGTCATACATGAGCCCATCTTAAGACAATATTTGTCCACACAAATATGGCTTTAAAATAACTGAATAATATCCATTAAATCTCCAATTTATTCAAGAACAAATCTGATTAAATAATTATTGTTTGAGTACTATATTTAACTCAAGGTTATTTTGAATAACTTACCACTAAGCCAACTTCATTGTGAGAACTACCATGGTTCCATCATCTTGTTATAATTCTATCATGCCCAATCATTTTGTTTTTTTTTTTTTGGAGAATCATTTTATATCATAAAAATTCTCAGAAAATAACATTACCTATAAACTAAGTAATTTTGCTTTCTCTGGATCTTGTTAAATCATATTTTTGTCAGAATAAGGATTTTTGCCTAAATTATGGTCCTATGCTTTAAAGCAAGGGAATATGTGTTTGGAATTTGAAACTAATCCTGTTTATATATCTCTCATACCCCTTACATTTTGCTACAGATAATATTTCCTGAAAAGTGCCATTTTAGGCCTGTTGCCTTTTTTCACTTGAAGATATTTAATTTTACTCTGATTTTATTGTGCTCCATAAAACTTCACTTTAAATGGTCTAGATATTCTGTGTAAAATTGATTTTATGATATCACATTGTTCTGAAATATAACTTTTATGTGTTATTTTTATTTTTCTCTCCATAATCATAATACACGTATTACTCAGGATATTCTAATACTATGTAAATGTATTGTAAAATGTATTTTGGAAAATGAAAAAAATATATTAAAAAACTTCATATATGGATACCATAGACATAAAATTAATATTTAAGCTTCATGCTATTCATCTGAAAAATCAAGAAACTTCTGTGGCACCATTGTCTTGGTTCTCTTAGATAAGAAACAATCATACTCATTAAATTCATTATTGAACTGACAGACAATTTAAGCAAAAATGTAGTCTGTGATAGAACCTAGGTTAGAAAGCCAGGTCTTTGCATCGTGTGTATTTGCATTAAATTAAATAATACTTGCTTTTCGATTCATTTTTAGAAAATTGTTTTTAAATTTAAGGTATCAGTGAAATAGCTCAATGTATTCTTGTGAGGTCATATAAACAATAATATGAATATGAAATTACAGTAAGATGATGTAAAATTGATTTAAAAACACCTAGGATCTATATACTCAGTACAGTAAGTCAGAACCATGCACTAATTTTTTTTTTTTAACTAGGGCTATGCAGATGTATGTTGTGGTTTTGAGAATTGCTCCAAAATATATTCTCATAACTTTGTTATTACATTTGATTTTCCCACAATTAAAATCAGTCTGTTGGGGTATAAGACATAGAGACCTTGACAAGCTTTTCCACATTCCAATGTGAAAAAAATCAAACTATCATCCCATCTGAGGCTCTGAGGCATAGTTTCTGTTGCCAATGGAGGAAGGTGATTAATTCAGTCAGACTTTAGACTCTGCTTTCTGATACCAGTGATCACCCATGCATCGAATTTCTTGTTATCTGGTCTTCATGAAAGGCCTAGAACAAAGCAAAATAAACATCCCGCTGGATTCCAGGACAGAAATGTTGTTTTACATTACAAAGTGTATGTAGTTATCTACTTTCCTATGGCTCCTCTGCTTTCTACTCTTCCTTTTCAAATCTCTCTCAATGGTCAAGGGCTACTTAATTTTAAAAAAAAGTCTCTTATCTTGTTAGTGTATACCTCTGTATTTTATCTACTCTTGTTCTTCCCTTCTCTATTCTTTTGCCATTTGGAACCATTTTTATTGATTGAAAATTGCCCTTTGGATCAAATCTCTGTCTGACATGGCATCAATCTCGTAGTCATAGAAACCTTGCCTTTGGAAAGATTTTTCATTACTGACCAGTACTGAGTGCTGGCTACAGTACTGGATAAACCTCAAGATTTTAGGATCATAAATTTAGGACTGTAAGGTACCTTTTAGCTTCAATATAATGATATCATCATACTGAAGGCACTTTTAAAGAGTAAGAATCCATGTATATGCCATTCCATATAGTGAAGGAGCTTATTGCATAGTGTTACCAGTACATAATTAGATGTCCTTTATTGATGAGAAGCATTCTGAGATGTGGCAGATGAACCCCTCTATTTTTCTGCCAGAATCAAAAAGCAAAACTTGGCAATATCAACACTGCACTCTTGCAAACGGAGAGTTTGATCTTAAGCTCTGAGATGTGTAGGTTTATTAAATGGCAAAAATTAAAAAAAAAGTGGCTTTCTGTTTATTTCTCTTTTTGAAATTTGAATGTATCCATTTGCCTTTATCTTTGTTCCTGTTAAGAGAATCATTTTAGCTTTGATAAAATCTGCTAGAATAGTTTGTTTCCAAGGTAACATAGTTTGAACCAAAGCATTAGTTCAGATTAATATAACAAAATACTATTTATCAGCATAATAGCTTTGCATGCTCTCCTTATTTTTTACATTTTTTAAACTTTTCTTTTTTACTGAATGATAGCACCTTTCCACAATTAAATGTTCAGGTTTACATAACACCATTTATTTGAATGAGAAATGGAAAATTTTAATCATCCATTTGTTCTGACTTTTTTTACATCTGGCTATCTTACCATATTGTTGATATTGTTTTGTTTGGATGATTTAAATGAGATTGAAAAGGCCAAGAGAGTTCATCTCTTCAATTAGTTTTTCTACAATTGAAGATATTTGCAGGCTTGCCTTTTAGACTTAAAATTAGCATGGTATGATCTTTTTTTTAGGGTGGATTTTCCCTTTTTTTATCTTTTTTTTGCAGCATCTGTCACAAACACATAGTACAATCTTCTAAAAATCCTGATAAATGTATTTTAAATATTAGTGATTTGAAGACAATTATTTTTTTCATTTCATGAAACACATTCTATTATGTTATAAAACCTGGAATGCTTTAGTTATAACTAGAAGAACTTCTTAAAACCAGCATAGTGGCAAGAACAGAAGGATAATAATGGCAAGATAAAATTTTTAGTTGTGATTTTTTTGTTTGGCCAAGTTTTTGAAATCACTCCGAGTCTTAGTTTTCTAATCTTTAAAATCAGCCTTCACACAGCATTGTAATGAGGCTTAAATGAAATATATGTGAAAGAATATTTATGACTTGATATGTTGTATGTTTGTCTATACACATACATGCATACATACAATATCTTATATATTGTTATCCAGATAGAATATAGCATCTTTTGTTTATAATTGCAATTATAGCTGTAACGCAGAACATACAATAAGCATATCAATATAGTTACCTACATACAATTATTAAGCTAGTTTGTCAGTCTAACTATTTAAAGGCCATAAGCATATACTAAGTATTTAATATGTACTTGGCATTTTGCTAATTGCTGAGGATACAAGAAAAGTTTCTGTTCTCAAGCATTTCATACACTAATGAGGGGCACCATTCAAGCAACTATTCACAAACAAACTAAATACATGATAAATTGGAGAAGCAGCATGTTAATGGTGGATTAAGGACTTGAGCTCCAGCCTTGGAATTAGAAAGAACTGGGTTCAAGTTCTTCTTCTGACACATACTAACTGTGAACCTATAGACAAAACTATTTAACCATTACTGCCAATTCTTGACATTCCTACTGCCCCATTCCATCCCCTGCAACCTACTAAAGCTGCATTATCAGTGAGTTGTCATGTTATACCAGTGGTTCTATATTGAAAAGTTTCTTTGCCAATTACTTCATAGGTTGGAATCAAAAAGTCTCCACATCATAAAATACCTAGTATTAATAGATAGATAATGAAGGAAATAATTGATTCTGGATCTTTGTATTTCTCAATTCAATTTCACTAAGCCTTTATTAAGTATCTTTTAGGTATAATGCTGTGTGGTAAGTATTGCATATAGAGACAAATACCAAACAATCCTTGCTCTCAAGGAACTTACATTATACTGGCGGTATATAAGTGATAATACAAATATGTTTTCACATGATTATTTGAAGAGAGAAAAAGCACTAACAATTGGTAGGATCAGCAAAAATTTCTTGTAGGAGGTTACAGATGAACTGAATATGAATGAAATATGGATGTCCAGGGGAAGGGGGAAGATTGTGAGGGGGTAGAGTAACTGAATTTCAGGAATAGGGCCTGTCTATGCAAAGATAAAGAGCAGAGAAAGGAAACTACACTTTTGTTGTCCAAAAAGAAGGCTAATTTGACTGGAACATAGAGTACTTGAAGGAAAGTAAAATGTATCTTTTTACATTTAAAAATTTACAACATTTTAGAAGGAAATTTGAGTCAGATTGTGGAGAGTTTTAAATGTTAATCAGAGAAATTTGCATTCTATCCTAAAAGGCAACAGGGGTTTCTTGCAATTTCTTGAACTAGGAAGTGATGATGTAGGGAAATTGTTTTATCAGCTTTTTAGGGAATCAGTTGGAGAAGAAATAGAGTGCAAGCTGGGAATCTAAGTAGGTGACTATTGAAATACTTCAAATGAGAGTTGATAAGTAAGTGAGATGGTAATCATGTGAGTAGCCACACATTAGGAGGCATATTGTATAAATAGAATTGATCAAACTTGGCAACTTCTCAGATATGGGAAGTAAAGGAGTAAAGAATTGAAGATGGCTCCAAGATTGTATACCTAGATGACTGGACAATTGATAGTATCCTCAATTAGCACATTATAGCATTTAGTTTAAGTATTAATGTGCATATCTTTTATTCCTACTCAAACAGAACCACATAACCCACTTTAGGGTAGATATCTTATTTTTATTCCTTATAGCACTTAGTAAAATTGTTTATAAAATAAATGTTCAGGAAATATTGAACTCAGTTGAATTTGTAGAAAATTAAGGAAAAGATAAAGTATTCAATTCTTTAAAAAGCCACTAGTTAATTCTATCATGTATTTTTATCCCTAAATATGAAAACATTTTTGTGTCCTGATTATTTTTTGTTCCTACTTGACCAAACTAAGCTATTTAGCTTTCACGAGAATATAAGGAAAGTTTATTGATGACTTTGGCATTGTTTAGGAAATATCAAACCTTTATGTGGACACGGGAAAAATAAGGTATACATTTTCAATATTTTCTTATATCAGATGAGATACTTGGATGTTGAAAATGCTCTAGACAAATCCTTTGTTAGATATAGTACATAGTTTGCTTAACAAAAACAGACAAATAAACAAACAAAATCTCTCTTTTGAAAGCAGAACTGAAATGAAGAATAATGTAAGCTCTTCATGGACAAAAATATGATTCTTCTTTATTTTGCCTTAGTCCTTGGTGCCTAAAATGGTGGCTTACAGATTGTTGGTGTTTAAAAATACCCATTTACTTGAAAAGCTCATGGTTTAGAGTTTAAGTTGGTTTTCTTTGAAAGGTTTGACTTCTAGGAATAAAGACAAAATAGTTTCTCTTTCTATTGCCCTTGTCAATGTTGTGCTGTTCTATTTTTCTAGCTATAGTTTAAGGAAGACATTGCTAAGAGGAGAATATCCAGAGAAAAACTAGGATTTTTGAGGACTTTGAATCCATGTCAAAGGAGGATAGATTGAAAGATCTGATGATGTTTAGTTTGGAGAAGAGAGACTAGAATAGTGATGATAGAAAATGAAGCCCATATCTAGATATTTGAAGAGATGTAATGTGGCTAATAGATATACTTAGAAGATTATTCTTGTCCCCAGAGGAAAGAATTAGAAACAATGATGTAGATTTATTCTTCAAATAATAACAATAAAAAAACAGAAACAATGAAAATTTCCTAACTTATCCCATATAAGGATCCTTATCCAAATTCCTATTCTCACAAAAAACTTTCAGATTGGAGTAAGAATGTATTTCCCTCTCATATTTCTAGACATATGCCTTAGGAATGAGGAAGTGATTCTCTACTGCCATTGGCTCTTACCAATAAAGTACATTAAAAATATTCACATCAAACATCCTCCCAAAAATCTATGGTGCACTCCCCACCCATCCATACAGAATTTAAAAGAAAGTGAGATCCACTTCAGAGAACACATGTACCAAAGGAATAAGTCACAGTTCTTAATTCCTGGACATTCTTTTCTCCCTTTGTTGTATTACTCAAGAAGTATACCTTAGGTATGGTACATTTTCTTTCTTAGAATCCCTGTGGATCTGTGAGTCTATAGTGACTTGATGTGAATCTATACGTAAACTTTTGTTGCCTCCCAATACAGACACTATCATTGTTAGATTGGAGATTTAGTATTACATATACCTGGAAGACCTTTAGAACCTTTTAAGATATTCCTTTGGGCAAAGGGAAGAAAGGGAGTGCAGTCCTAGAAACTGAATCTTCACTTTTCTTCTTAAATTGTTCTAAGTTTCTTTGCTGATACATATTAGCAGTGTGCCTACTGGCAAATTAGTTAACCACTTAATGCCAATCATTGACTCTCTTAATCCTCTTCCCCTCCACTCCCCTGAACAACACTAAGGCAATATTATAGTTGAGCTGACAATCTATTATCAGTGATTTTACATTGAAAGTTTTCATTGCCAATTAAATCAAATTCAAATGTTCATTATAAGCATTGCTTTGAATATAATTTTGGCTAAAGGCACCTTTGATATACATTTGGAATCAATGTTATACCTCTCTGAAAATATTTAATATTAAATTTGCAACTTAAGTAACAAGATCTTTTAAAACCTTGTCTGCATGGAGGGGAAAAACACTTAATTAGCTCTTCCTCCCTGAGAATATGCTACAAAATTGTGTGAAATGAAAAAAAAAGTAAATTTAAAGTAACAATTTGTTATTCAGGAAAGAATCATTGCTTTTATTATTTAAAAAAGAAAATTGGATGGGACATTAAAACACTTCTACTCATAGCAACATTTTGCTGAACCTAGAGTCAGTTTTGAATGATTAATGTCAATTTTGTTTCAATTGTATATTACATATTTCCAAAGAAATGCTTATAATAGAAATATTTTTGAAATATTTTAGGTTCTGGAAGGATTTCAATTTTTGGTAAACTATATATAAACTTGTATATCATGCTTTTCTTTACATTAACACTGGGCCTAATGCAGATTAGATTATGTTTTACTTGACAAGCATGTTTTTTCTTATTATGACTGAAGTTGCTTTAATTTTCAATTTTCAGTTCAACTCTTCACAGTGTTCCCCATTCAACCATCTGAATTAATGCTTTCTGTCACTGTAGAAACTTCTGGAGTCCATTATAGATGATTTTTAAGTGATCAAGTCAGTGAAATCCTCATATAATTTTGTGCAGGTGCTTCTTGTTCCTTTGCTTTTATTATTAAGGAATGGAAGTCATATCATCTCATAGGTGAATTGCCCGTAAGTAATGAGATTATGATAATGGCAGTCACATATATAACTAAAAAGGGTCTCAAAGAGGTCTTTATCCTAGCATGCACATGAAGGACATGTTTGACATGGTGACAGTTTGTTGGTTCAGTGGATAGAATGCCAAGCATGGATTCAAGAGAACCTGATTGAAACTTTTGCCTCAGACATTAACTAGCTGCACGACTCTGTGTTAGTCACTTAGCCCTGTTTGCCTCAGTTTCTTCATCTGTAAAATGAGCTGGAGAATGAAATGGTAAACTACTTCAATATCTTTCCTAAGAAAACCTCAAATGGGGTCCCAAAGAGTTGGACAAAACTACAATGAATGAACAGTGATAGCAATGACAATGAAGACAACAATCAGGAAAAGAAGGAACAATTATTTCCTACCTATGAAAGATACAGTCATTTTGACTTGGTATCCCTCAACTGTTTCCAGACTACCACCCCTTAGGTCCTGTTACTACACCAAAACTGTCTTTGACCACAAATTTCTCAACCTCCTTGACTTTTTTCCCTAAGGTATCTAAGGCCAGAATTTTTTTTTTGGATACATTGCTTTCATTCTCATTGCAAATTTTAACTGCATTCAGACTCTTTTCCCCCTGCCCCAACAATAGCCATGTTGCTCTTTTCAATTCTAAGTACCTTAGGTGAAAAAAATCTCTAGTTGTTCTTTGAATGGACCATTACAATAATTTAACTAATTTGTCTACCTAGTCTCCTCCCTTGTCTCATCCTCAGAATAGAGCCAAAAACAATTCCCGAAGGCACAGTTGTATAAGAAACTCTTGGAGAACCAGCCAAACTATTATTCTCAACATTTCCATTGTGTGGCTTTGGCCAGACTATCTTTGCCTGGCACATACTACTTCTTTTCCCCCATTTACACTTCTCAGAATCCTTAGATTCCTTCGAAGCTCAGCTCAAATATCAGCTAACCCAAGAATCCTTTTGTTACTGCCAACTCCATGCTTATTTCTTCCCTACCAAAAACAAAACATCCAGCCAATCAGAACAAAAATTTGTTGTATTTATTTTGTTTATACTTTTCTGTGTAAATGCTATTTCCCACAATATAATATGTTACTTAAGAGAATGACTATTTATTTCTCTTTTTGTGTCCCTAAGTATATTTAAGTTTTTGAATGACATAAGTACTTAATAAATGCTTATTGATTGATGGAAAATGATTTTTCCAATAAAGAAGAAAGAGAAATTTTATGCAGTGTGAATAAGTACTGATTTATGTGGAGTGAAGAAGGAAGATAGAAAAGCTGATTTTAATAGGAAGTAACAGGAAGAGGTAAATATGTAAGCTAAGTGGGATGAGGGGATAATTGAAATTCGGGGAAAATATCCATGGGACAACAGGGAATTCTAGACCCAGGAGCAATTTGGAACATGAGATGACTTAAATGACAAATGGATCCATATGTCAGTGGGAAAGGAAAGAAAGAAGGGAAAAAAGATGACAAAGGCATATTGGGCATATATCTTTTGGAAAGGAGGAAATTCCTCTAAAGGCTAAGTAAGCACATGAGTCAGCACACTAAGCTATTCTTGTTTTGCTGAGGCTTTTCTTGCATGAAATAGTTTTTATTTCACAATATATTGGTTTTAACTTTCTTCCTTACTTTTTTTTACATATTTAACTTTCTTTCTTACTTTTTTTACATCTTTTACAAAAACTTGTAAAAGAATCTGCTTTTCTATTCATAGAGTTTTCATTTTATTAATTTTGTATTAGTGGTTGCTATATTAGAGGGTTTTTTCCCTATATTTCTTTTTTATTTAGCAGAAACATTTATAAAAAAGAGAATACAATGCTAATAACAAGTAAAAATATGATTCCTTAATAACTTATACACTCTAACATCTTTCTAAAAATTGAATAGAGTGACTTAATTTAGATATCCATTCCAGTTGAAATTGTATACGTTTATCTCTTTGGTAAAGAAATGAGAGAAATGTTAAAAGAAAGAAGAAGGGAAAGAGAAAGATAAGGATTATAAAATAATCATCTGCTCACAGCTTGTTGGAATTGCAAGTTACCTTAGAGTTCATTTTCTAGGAAAGATATATTCTTTCCGTAAGTCCATAAAAGAAGGAATTATGTTTCTGTATATTGAAACATCTAGCAGACTGAATGATTTTCTAAATGACTAATGATAATATTTAAAATGACATTTCAATTTTAAAAATATAGTGGAAAAATATTACATTGTCCTATAGATGGTGCTCTTGTTACTGGATAGCTTCAATTTGAATTGTTTTCACTAGAATGCCCCCACCTCTTAAGTTATAATATTTAAAAAAAAATAAATAACCAGCTTGTTGTCTCAGTTTCTTTTACCCTCGTCTCTTGTACATTATGTGATAGATTTTTTCTTGTCTTTTAAAATATTTTATTATTAATTTATGGAATAAAACAAGCATTCCCAATACTATGATATGATAAAAAAGATGATTGCTCATGAAACTGCAAACCTGCTATGCATAATTTATTAAGCCTTTCAAATATACAACAAAATAATCATATAATTTTTTCTATTTTTTTCCTGTACATCTTGCCCTCTACCCTAGAGATAGTTACTCTTACCTAAAATAGGTACATATATAGGTAAAATTATTCCAAACATGCTTTTCTTTATCAGTTCTTTTTCTGGATATAGATAATGTCTTTTTTCATCAATCCTTTATAATGAATTTGGGTATTTATAAAATAGTCAAAATAACTTTTTCACTCAAAGATATTCTTAAAACAATATTATTCTCACTGTGTACAATATTCTCTTGGTTCTGCACATTTTGCCCTTCATTATTTCATGCAAGTCTTTTCATATTTTTTCTAAAATTGAGCAGCTGGGGCAGCTAGATTGTGCAGTGGGTAGAGCACCAGCTCTGGATTCAAGAGGACCTGAATACAACCCTGACTTCAGATATTTAACACTTACTGTGTGATCTTGGGCAAGTCACTTAATCCCAATGACCTTGCCAAAAAAATGACTAGCTCATCATGATTTTTTTTTGTTTGTTTGTTTTTGTTTTTTGTTTTGTTTTGTTTTGTTTTAGTAGCAGAGTAACTTTCCATCACAATCATATGCTACAACTTGTTTGGCCAGCTTTTCCTCAATTGATGGGCATCTCTTCAATTTCTATT
Source organism: Myrmecobius fasciatus (assembly GCA_023553655.1). Classification (NCBI taxonomy): domain Eukaryota; kingdom Metazoa; phylum Chordata; class Mammalia; order Dasyuromorphia; family Myrmecobiidae; genus Myrmecobius; species Myrmecobius fasciatus. The sequence goes on along the minus strand of JAJPUD010012602.1, from coordinate 7,966 downwards.
GATATTAAACACATTACCCTTGAAGTACATGCAGTCCACAACAACTCTTGAGAGTGACTAGAACCTGGTTAAAATTATACTAGCAAAGAATCTAATGAAATACATAAAATATTATAAAACTGATGTTAACAATGATATTATGATAAAAACAGATGATATTGCATTTTAAAATAAAGTCAATGTCATTTAAAAATATCCTTATATATGGTTTATTGCCCCTGTTTCTCTTTGAGTTTGATATTACAGATACAAATATATTCATAGTCAAGCAAAAACTTGGTACTGTTGTTGATGTGTTAATCACTGAATTTTTCTACAAATGTTAGAGCTGCAGAGTCTACAGTTTCTATTGATTAAATCTGAGTACTCACTAAGTAATGTGAAACTTTGTTTTTCTACTTAAACCTCAGTCTAACAAATCATATTAAAGATAATGTCAATTATGTAAGAAGAACTGGATAGTCTCATTTTGTAAATGACATTTAAGAAAATAGAAAACAGTTTTTGTACTTGATTATATCAGTAAATTCCATTTCATTTAGCCTAAGGCATTCCCCATGTGCTGTAACAGAAATTAAGGTTGATAAACAAGGTGGGTCAGAAATGAATGATCATAGGGAATAAAAACATGGAGTTGTACCATATTCTGAGTTAATTTTTCCTGCTAAAAATCTAAAGCTATTGGATTAAATTTTCCTTTTATAATTGTTAGATATTTCATCCAAGGTCTTTCATACTCTGGTACCACCTTTTTCTTCTAACTTTATTTCCCATTAGTGCCCTACATACTCTGACCAAATTGCACTGTTACCTGGTTCTAAACACATCCCGAGTTCTGTGTCTTGCTTGCTAAATTCCTATCTATACATCAAAATTAAAATTAAGTATCACTTTCTCCATGCTCTTCCTTGATACTCATAATTGATAGTGATTTTTCCTTTTTTATAGTGCAAGTTGGTTTTCCAGTGAATAGTGTTAGCTTGGTTACAGGAATACTAATCTTTCTGAATTCAAATCTGACCTCAAATACTTATTAGCTGTGTGGCCCTGGACAAGTCACTTAAACCTATTTATCTTAGTTTCCTTATCTGTAAAATGAACTAGAGAAAGAAATGGCAAACTACTTAAGTATTTCTTTGTTAAGAAAACCCCAATTTGAGTCATGGAATGTTAGACATGATTGAAAAAAAATGACTGACTGAATTTTTTCCTTTCTACAAACTTAGGTTAGAACTTTTAATATTTCTATTGTATTTGTTATGTTATATTTTATAGTGGAATTATCTGTGTACAGATTTTAAATAAACAAGAAGATTTCTTTCTCTCCAGCATTTAGCACATTTCCTGGAATGTAGTAAGTACTAAATAAATGTTAATGGACTGATTGACAGAGATAGTTTATTCAGCTATGTACTTTCCTTGAAGTTAGCTAGTGTTCTTCAAATAATAGGTATTTGATAAAAGTTGACAGAATTTAATTCATTTCAATGATTCACCTACTTTGTCATATAAGGATGATGCCACACATGTTTTCAAGTATTTCAAAGGTTCTCTAAAATAGGAACAAAAAAATTGCACTCTGCAGGCCAAATTTAGTATAAAATTTGTTTTTTTTCACAGCCTTCAAACTAATACCAATTGTTACAGTTTTGAATAATATTAGGTTGTACATCATTGAAAGATTGTATCTGAATTTGGTCTTTGGGTGGTAGTTTATCATACTCTGGTCTAGACGCTTCTTGCTTTGTTTTAATTTTAAATTTTTCTTATGCATCTGCTTTTTATTTAAATCTCCCTTTGATTTAGTTTTTCATTTCCCCCCAATTACAAGGAAAAATAATTTTTCTCATTCATTTTTAAAACTTGGAGTTCCAAATTTTCAAATGTGCAAAAGGAATAATTTATTTCTAGCTTGATAAAATAATTTGCAGGCAATTTGATTGATATGACAATGAATAAGTAAATTGATGTAGGTAGAATTATCATTGTTATTATATTAGTTCAATCTACCCATGAACAATTGACATTTTTTTTAAATTGTTTATGTCTAGCTTTATTTGTGTGAAATGTGTTTTGTAATTCTCTTCATATATTCCCAGAATTATCTTGCCAAGTAGAATAAAAAATATTTTATATTGTCTACAGTTATTTTAGATAAATTTTCTCTTACTAACTGTTGATGCTGGAATTTATTGCTACTATTAAGAAATGCTGCTGCTTTTTGTGGGCTTATCTTGTTTCTTGCAACTTTGGCTAAAGATGCTAATTATTTCTGCTGATTCTACAGGATTCTTTAAATATACCATTATATCATCTGCAAAGAGAGATAGTTTTGTTTCTTCAGTGCTATTATAAATCTTCAATTTCCTTTTTGTCTCTAATTGCTAAAGCTAACATCTCTAGTACAATATTGAAAAATAGTAGTGATAATGAGTTATCCCATCTAACTTTCCTGAAATTCTATTCATTTTCTCAATTAATTTCTTATTTATTTTGTGGTTACATTTACCTTCTTCTAAGAGGGGACATGTGCTGTTAACCATTAATATAATTTTGCTGTTTATTTCTTGCTGCACTTCACTTATCCTCTAAAAATTTGGATGCTATACCAATTGTTGCATACATGTTTAGCATTGGTATTACATCATTGTTCAGATCTTTGCTATTATCACCATAAAAAACAAATGCAGCTCTGAGTTGTAGAATAAAATAACTATTTATTTTTAACTTTCTTGTGGCACATATTTAACACTGGAATCTTTGAGCATTCAAGAGACTTCTATTTTGGTCTATTTTTTAAAAGTAAGACATTTAATCAGAATAGAAATAAATAGTAGAACAATGCAAAACAATCTAAGCTACATTCCCAAGAATATGTGACTTGGTATCCTAATCTCCAAAGTAGTTTGAAATTCAAGTTCCTCTAAAATTGGTAGTTATTTAAGGGAAGTTGTAGGTGGTTTCCTTCTGTAGATGGAATATGCTCCTTCACAGATATCAGAGTTAGTGGATGGTTGAGTCTGTCTCTGACTATCTGTCCCCTTGCTGCTATCTCTGCTTGCCCATTCATTTCTAAGTCCCTGAAGCTTTCAGTTTATTCTGTTTCAGCAATTGCATTATCCTTCCTCTTTCCCCAACACCAATTAACAGCTATACCATTAAAAAATTGGCCCCACAATATAGGAAGCAGCTATTTGGTTTTTGTCTTTTTTTTCCTTTTTTTTTTTTAAAAGAATGATTCATATATTTCTATATGAGTGACTTTAGGAAAGAAAAATCAGATGAAAAGAGAAAAAAAAACATGAGAAAGGGAAAAAAAGAAAAGAAAAAAAAGGTGAAAATGGCATGCTCTGACATGCATTCAATCTCCATGGTTCTTTTTCTATGTATAGATGGTATTTTACAGCCAAAGTTTATTGGAATAGCCTTGGATTAATGAAATCTTTCATAGTTGATTATCACACAGTCTTGATGTTTATAAGTACAATATTTTCCAAGTTTTTGCTTGCTTAACTCATGGTTAATGTAAATCTTTCCAGATATTTCTGAAATAATCTCGTTCATAATTTCTTATAGAACAATGTAAATTACATTTACATGATATAACTTATTTAGACATTCCCCAATTGACTCAATTCATTTTCCAATTCTTTGCTAATTTTTGTTCTAATTTTAAGTGGTTTTCTAAAAGGATTAGACCTAGTCATAGTTCCATTAGCAGTGTATTAGGGTACTTGTCTTTCCATAACATCTACAACATTGATTATTGTCAATTTTTGTCAACTTTATAGTTTATTGGGAAGGAGGAAAAGCCTCAGGATTGTTTTGATTTACATATCTTTTATTACTAGTGATTGGAGAAGTTACTTGTGGTTGCTAATAGTTTTCTGTTCTTTTTTTGATATTTATTTATTTATTCTGACCATTTATTCACTGAGGAACGATTAATGATCTTACATTTTAATTGTCTTAGTTCCCCATCTATTTTAGACCACTCTTCAATTTCTAGAAGGATATAAATTAATATAGAGATAGTATAGGAGAATGGATCTGACCTTGAAGTTAAGAAGGCCTGAGTTTAAATCTTTATTCTAACATATGCTAATTGTATGGTTCTGGGCAAGTTAATTAACTTCTTAATGTCCATAATAACTCTTTAAGACTATATTATACATTGGCTTTCTCTTTGGTAGTTTTAAAAATCTTTTTTTAAATTAAATCTTTTTATTTTTCAACACAGTGGACAATTCTTCAACATCCCTTGTTCCAATTCCCCCCTGTGTTTCAATTCCCCCCTCCCTTCCCTCACACTCTCCCCTAGATGGAAAGTAGTCCAAGATTGTTACTTTGGTTATTGATATAGTCAATTATGCTAATAGTTTTCCTAATTTTGGACTAGCCCTGCATTCCTGGTGTAAGTTTTACTTGGTCATGGTATATTATCCTGGGCATGACTTTCTGTAGGCATCAATACTCATTAGGAAGATTGGTCTATAATTTTCTTTCTCTGTTTTCATCCTACCTGGTTTAGGTATCAATACTATGTCTATGTCATAAAAGAAGTTTGGTAGGAGTCTTTCCCTATTTTTTCAAATAGTTTATAATATTGGAGTTAAATGTTCTTTAAATGTTTGATATTTTTCCAATTGATTACATCTGACTTTATTTTTGTATTTTGGAATTGTGTTGGATAGTTCCTGACTTTGTCTTGGCAGGGGAACTCCCAGATATTTTACATTATCTACAATTATTTTAAATGGAATTTCTTTTTTGTATCTCTTGCTACTGGACTTTGCTGGTAATATATAAAAAAAGCTGATGATTCATGTGGATTTATTTGGTATCCTGCAACTTTGCTAGTTGCGAATTCTTTCTAGTAGTTTTTTAGTTGATTCTCTATGATTTTCTAAGTTATACCATCATATCATCTGCAAAGAGTGACAATCTGATTTCCTCATTACTCACTCTAATGTTTTTATTCTTTTTTCTTCTCTTATTGCCAAAACTAAAATTTCTAATACAATATTGAATAGTAATGGTTATGGTAGGCAACATCTTTTCACCCCTGATCTTATTGGGGGTGATTCTATTTTGTCCCATTACTTACAATGCTTGCTGATGGTTTTAAATATTAATTTTAAGGAAAACTTCACCCATTCCTATACTTTCTAATATTTTTAACAAAAATGGGTGTTGGATTTTGTCAAATGCTTTTTCTATATCTATTGAGATAATCATTTGGTTTTTTGCTTATTTGCTTATTGATTTGGTTATTATTTGGTTATTGATATAATCAATTATGATAATAGTTTTCCTTATATTGAACCAGCCCTGCATTCCTGGCATAAATCCTACTTGATCATGGAATATTATCCTGGGGATGACTTTCTATAATCTCTTTGCTAATATTTTGAGATTTTTGCATCAATATTTATTAGAGAGATTGGTCTATAATTTTCTTTCTCTGCTTTCATCCTACCTGGTTTAGGTATCAGTGCCATGACTGTGTCATAAAAGAAATTTGGTAAGAGTCCTTTGTTCCCTATTTTTTCATAGTTCATATAGTATTGAAGTTAATTTTTCTTGGAATGTTTGGTAGAATTCACATGTAAATCCATCTGGCCCTGGAGATTTTTTTCTTTGGGAGATTATTAATAGCTTATTCAATTTATTTTTCTAAAATGGGACTATTTAAGTAATTTATTTCATCTTTTGTTAATCTGGGCAATCTATATTTTTGTAAGTATTTCTCCATTTCACTTAGATTATCAGATGTATTGACATGTAGCTTGTCAAAATAACTCCTAATTATTGCTCTGATTTCCTCTTCAATGGTGGAAAGTTCTTCCTTTTCATTTTTAATATTATCAATTTGATTTTCTTCTTTCCTTTTTCTAATCAAATTTGCTAAAGTTTTATCTAATTTGTTGTTTTTTCATAAAACCAACAATTACTTTCATTTATTAATGCCATAGTTTTTTTTATTTTCAATTTATTAATCTCCACTTTTATTTTCAGAATTTCAAATTTGATCTTTATTTTGAAGTTTTTAATTTGTTTTTTTCCCTAGCTTTCTTAAGTGCAATCCCAATTCAATGGTCTTCTCTATCTCTATTTTATGCAAATAAGTATCGAAGGATATAAAACTTCTCCTAAGAACTGCTTTGACTATTTAAGGAAAGCATTTTTTAAAGTCTCTATTAAACATAACAGTTGCTGATATGCCCTGGAAGAGTGAATCTTTTCACAGGATTGGGGGTTACCCTGAAGAAGGAAATTAAAGATTGAGTTGGAGAGTAGAGAAGAAGGTACAAAAAACTGTAACAACAAATAAAATATTAGCAAAGAGATTACAGAAAATCATCCCCAGGATAATATGCCATGATCAAGTAGGATTTATGCCAGGAATGCAGGGATGGTTCAATATTAGGAAATATGTACATTTATAGTGCTCTTTCCACATTTCCAGACTAGTATTTATCTTTATTTATTTATTACTGTATATGAAGGTACTAAGAGAAAGGAATGGTAACTATGTTCTTATGACAACAGAGCATTTAGATGAAAAATGTGTTCAAGCTGTTTTGCAGATGACAGTTCAAAAACATGTTTGCATCTAACAAAAAGTGAATATCAGGGATTTGGTGAATGCTTGGATAGCCAAAATGTTTGTTTCTAGTCCTGGCACTGACTGGGTCCTCCTGTGTTAGAAGCTGCCTCCCAACATCTGTGCTTCTCTCTGCTCCCAAATACTACCACTAGTCATCTGACTCCATCTATGATTATAAAGTTTCAGTATTGGCAGTATTCCTTTATAGGAAACTTGTGACTAGAGGTCCTTGCTGAATTTAATAGTGGTAGGATGGAATGCAGTGGAGATTGAGAATAAGTTGATGTGTTATGACCATTTCATTTTCATTTATAGATTTTAAAAACAGTACCATTTACCATTCATTCTAAATGGGAAAAGGACCAAATCGTGGTGATGTCATTGTAAGTTAAGGAGCTGAGGCAATTCTCACTAAGAGTAGATCAGAATGAGAAAATGAGAGCAGCCCGATTGTGGAAGATGGAGAAGGGAAAAGGGGAAAGAAAATAGAGTGAGGGGGGGGAGAGAAAGTGAGAGAGAGACAGAGACAGAGACAGAGAGACAGAGAGAGACAGAGATACAGAGACATAGACAGAGACAGAGAGACAGAGAAAGAGACAGAGAGAGAGAGAAACAGAGACACACACACACACACAAAAAAAAAAACACACACACACACAGAGACTGCTTCCTTCCGGGGGTGGAGCCATGGTGGCGGAGATCAGACAGAAGTCTCTGTAACCTCCTCTAACCTTACCTCAAACCAACAACATATGAAGCCTCTAGACTGATTCTGAAGCAAAAAAAATCCACAATATCTGGAGAACAACATAATTCTAGAAGAAGATACTCTGGAAGAACCTCAAAACAGGACTGATCAGCACTAGAAATAATTCAATCAGCAGAGCTGCCCAGTACCTGAAATAATTCAATCAGCAGAACTGCCCCCAGGGTGAACTAAAGCAGAACTGTCCAGCACTTGACATAATTCAAAAAGCAGAACTGTCCAGTTCCTGAAATAACTCAATCAGCAGAACTGCCCCAGGGCAAATTAAAGCAGCTGTCCCACCTTTGCCCTAAACAGACCTCACAACTTTAAAAAAAATGACTAAAAAAAACAAAAAGAGCTCTCACCATAGACAACTTTTATGGAGAGAGGGAAGAACAGACTTCAAATCCTGAGGCCCCTAAAAGTAAAGGAACTCCAGAAAAAGCCCGAAAGAGAGACATAAACTGGTCTCCATGTCACAAGGCTTTCTTTGAAGATTGCATAAAAAATCTTAAAAGAGAGTTAGAAAAAACATGGGGAAACAAAATGAGATCACTGCAAAATAAAATAGAAAAAATGGAAAAAGAATGCAATGAACAAAAAAATGT
>JAJPUD010012601.1:0-36763 GCA_023553655.1 Myrmecobius fasciatus | reverse complement strand
GGGGGAGGCTTTTGGGCTCTGCAGCCCACACTTATATCTGCACTGTCACCAAGGGCCCATATTCTCTGGTCTCCATCTCTACCACCCCAGGTGCTCTTAAATCTGGGTCCTCAGTCTCTGAGCCCTCCCTTCTCATGGTCCCTCACCAAGCATGGCTCCTTTTGTCTCCAGCAGATAATTAGCACCATGGAGACTCAGGTGTCCGGCGGCCCCCCCCCCTACAGCCCTGCCCAATGGGCCGCTTGTCAGCACCAACGGAGCCACCGATGACAGCAAGACCAACCTCATTGTCAACTACCTGCCCCAGAACATGACGCAGGAGGAGTTCAAAAGCCTCTTTGGCAGCATTGGGGAGATCGAGTCGTGCAAGCTGGTCCGAGACAAGATCACAGGTGAGGGCTCTGCTCCTGGAAGGTGGAGGTGTGGGCAGTGTCCAGAAAGAGAGTGCCCTCCCAAGGGGAGCAGAGTCAGTACTGGAGAAGGGAAGAGGAGCCCACAGGTGGCCCCAGAGAAAAGCAGAAGAGGGGCCAGGAGTTAGATCCCATAAGACAAAGTCCTAGTGGGAAGCCATGGGGAGGGGTGAAATCGCAGGTGGTCCTGGGAGGGAGTGAAGGAAGAAGCTCACAGATGGTCCTGAGGTTGAGGAACAAGGTCATGAGTGGTATGAAGTTACCGATGCTGATCCAGGAAAAGGGGGAAGAGGTCAGGGAGCTAGTGGGGTCGTGGGTGTCCAAGGTGGAAAAAGGGATAGTGGGTTAAGCCACAGGGCCAGAAAGGGGGATGTTTTGGAATCCTGGCCAGTGTCCCTGTTCTGCCAGGATTTGAGAGCTTTAGAGGCTTGGATTTTGAGAGATCAGACTTTGGGATTTGGGGATAATAAGTTTCAGGTTCCAGGATCTATCAAATGAGATGTTATAAGTACTCTGTGAACCTTAAAACCCCATATAAATAAATCATAGCTAATATTAGGGGGCTTAGTTCCTGACTACAAAGACTCCAGCCTTAAGGCTAATTGGCCCCCTCTAACACCCCCATCCCTTCCTTGGATCTCCCCCCACCCCCAGGGCAAAGCTTGGGCTACGGCTTCGTGAATTATGTGGACCCCAATGATGCGGACAAAGCCATCAACACCCTCAATGGCCTCAAGCTGCAGACCAAGACCATCAAGGTCAGCCCCCTGTGTTCGTCCTGCTCCCCGAAATGGGGTCAGCCCCCCTGCGCCCCAGGCAGGGCGGACAGAAGGCTGACCCGGGGTCAGGGATGGGGGAGGGGACAGGCTTGGCACTTTCCATGTTTTTGTCATGGAAATGGAGGGAGGGGCCCATCTGGTGCCTGAGCTGCCTAATTAGGGCATGGTGGGGGGGAAGGGGGATTAGTGACCACAGGCCCCGCCCCTCCCCCTTTGTCTGTGTCCGTGTGAGTTTTTGCTTCTGTGTGAGTGTGAGTGAGTGAGTGTGTGTGTGATCGATCAAGTGAGTGAGTGTGTGTGCTTGGGAGGGGGGGGGAAGAGGGGGCACGGAGGGGGGGGATCACAGTTGTATCAGAGAAGGGAAGGAACTGTGTTGAGTGGGAGGCCCCCGCTTCTGGACACCTGGGCTTCTGTTGATTCAGAAGAGAGCAGGGTCAAACCATGGGTCAAGACCCCCCCACCCAGGGCTTTCCCTCTACCCTTCCATCTCTCTTCAGGTCTGTTTCTGTTTCATCGACAATATGTCTCTGTCTCCTGTCCCGGTCCGTCTGTCTTTGTCTTTGTCTCCCTCTCCCCTTCTCTCTTTCTCCCTCTCCTTCCCCCCTCCTTCCCTCTCTCCCTAACTCTCTCCCTCAGTCTTTCTCTTTCTCTCTCATTTGCATATCTTTGTCCCTTTCCTTCCTACCTCTTTTTTCCTCCCTCTGTCTCCGTCTGTCTTTCTCCTGCTCCTGTCTGTTACTGTCTCTCTCTAACTAGAGGGAAAAGGGGTCCTTACCCTGGAAATCTGGGTGGGGGAGAGGAGAGGCTCAGAGGTGGCTTCTCCACACCACGGGGGGAGGGTGTCTCCTCAAAATCTAGGTTCCCTTGCTCCCCCACCCCAGGAGGTGGGGGAGAAAAGTCTGATCGGAGTTTCTGAGGAAACTTAGTAGTGCTTTGACTTGCACCTTCCCCCACCCCACCCCCCCAAAAAAGTACTGTCCCCTCCCCAACTTCCTGTGCCAGTGACTCTGGGCATTTGCCTGTGGGGACATTGAGGCTCTTAGGAAATCGGGGCCTGAAGCCTGTCGGGGCTCGGCTTACAACTTGCTGTGTGACTCTAGGGAGGCCCTTTTCTCCCCAGGCTAGCCTTCACTTTCCCTGTCTGTAGAATGGGAAGGGAAGGGTGGGGGTGGTTGGACAAATGACCTCTAAGCCAGGGGTTATCCCCTCATTCCCACTGGCCCTGGATCCCGCATGGGTCCCTAATGCCCCCCAGGTGTCCTACGCCCGGCCCAGCTCAGCCTCCATCAGAGATGCCAACCTGTATGTGAGTGGCCTCCCCAAGACCATGAGCCAGAAGGAAATGGAGCAACTCTTCTCCCAGTACGGGCGCATCATCACCTCCCGAATCCTCGTAGATCAGGTCACAGGTCAGCACAGCCCATCCTGCCTCATTTGGCCCAAGGGTGGGAGGGGGAAGCATTGATGGGAGTGGGGAGCTCATCAGAAGCCTCCAGGAGCTCACAGAGTCCCAAAGATCAGATAAATAGGTCAAGGGGAAACTGAGGTCTGGACATCCTGCCGACTAACTCTGGAACCTTAGCCCCCACCTGACACTGACTCATTCAGTCCAGGGAGAGAAGGGCAAAATGCCCGCTAGGCCCAGGAGGCCGGCCCGGTGAGGAGACCATTTGGCTGGCACAAAGCAAAGGGGGCAGGGGCAGGGGTAGGAGGGCTGGAGAAGGAAGTGACTCCAGAGGGATGGGGTTTGAGTCCAAGGCTTAGAGGGCCCGGAAGGAACATCAGAATAGAGGGGGTTTGAGGACCCAGCTCCAGACTCTCATGCCACATGCCACAGCAAAAGCCCCTCCCCTGTCTCCTGCTTGGGGCAGAATTGGTCGATGAGCTGCACTTTGCAGGGCATCGATTGAGGTATTGATCAGAGTCACTGATCTGGTACCTCAGGCACTGGGGGGAGGGAGGGGGAAATTCTCCGTCTCTGTTCTCTCTTCCCCCACACATGTGCCATGGGGCATAGGGCAGTGGGGGAGGGGGAGGATGGATAGAAGCCTCAATTTATCTCCTTCATCACACAGTTACATAAAAGAAATCACAGTTAGAAGGGAATCTCAGAGATCATTTAATCCAACCTGTGTCCAAACAGGAATTTCCCTGACGTATTATTCATCTAGTTTCTACCTGAAAATCTTCACTCCAGGACTGTTCTAATTATTAGGAAATTCTTTCCACACACTCAAGTGTCTTTCTGAAACCTCTACCCAGAGTTCCTAGTCCTTTTCTTGGGGATTAAGTAGATCCAATCTATTTCTTTTTCTATACCCTTCAAATACTTGAAAAATAGTTCTCCTATTCCCTCATCTCCTTCTCTTCTCCAAATTAACTATGCACAGTTCTTTCAATTAATGTAAAGAACAAGATGTTTATATGTCCTAAGTTAGCCATCCTATCAGTCACCTTTCTTGGACATATTCCCGTCTGTTGGTCTTTTCCTAATTTGTGATACCCAGAATTGGAGATAACTCTTCAGAGATAGCCTGTCCTGATCTGAGTGAGACAGAATCTAGTAGTACTCTGGACAGTGGAATGGAAACAACTCTCATTTCTAGGGCATTTTATACACATTATTTCATTTGACTCTCACCACTAGTCTCCCCAGAGACAGGTACTATTATTATCCCCATTTTACAGATGAAAAAACAAGACTCATGGAAGTTATATGAGCCAGGCTCACACTGCTAGGGAGTGACAGACCCAGGTCTTCTTGTTTCCAACTTCAATATTCTAGCCGCCAGTCTCCACTGTCTCTACTACAGCGCATGATATATATATATATATATATATATATATATATATATATATATATATATATGTACATATATATATATAATATTTTATCTCCATGTTAGATTGTTAACTAATACTGAGCTTTTTGATCCACTCAAATGCAAAGATCCACATACCTGTCCTCTGTAATTGTAACTTGTGCGTACCAAGAGTAGGTCTGAGTCCATTGTTCCTACCAAATTTCCTCTTAGGAGCATATATTCAGAAAAGGAAGATACCTCAGAAGTCATCCAGTCCAATTCCTTCATTTTTCAGACAAAGAAGCTTCCCAGAGATGGAAAATTACTTGTCCAGAATCATACAAGTGACTGACCTCAGATCTTTTGGGCTTTGGTCCATCATTCTAGCCAAGATGTTTTGGGATTCTAGAATACTGAAAATATTAAAATAAATGCCTGGCATACAGTAGGGACTTAATAACTGTTTAGTGGCTCACTAATTGACTGTGAGTCAAAGTGGAAGAGGCAATTCAGAGTTAGGTTGTAAAGTTCTTGAATTTCATCCTAAGAGAAAATGTTTTTTCTTGATGGCCAGTGAAGGACCATGAGTTTTTTGAGTAGCAGGATCACATGTACAGAATAGTTTCCTCTTACAGTATTCTGAAAGATAGGTTCCATTGGGGAGAAACTTTAGGGAAGAAGTCAATGGAGGGTCCTAAGTGGTCCCAGAGAGAGGGAAAGAGCTCAGGAATGAAAACCAATACAAGAAAGTGGAAGGAAGAGGGATTGTAGAAAGATTTTGTAAACTGATTAGAAATGAAGATGGATAAAGGCTGAAATATCACATATGACTCAGGTTTTATGTCTTGGGTCTCTTGGAGGGTGGAGCCACAAAATGTAAAGGTCCCAAGAGAGGCTGGTTTTTAGGCCTGAAAACAGTGACTATAGACTTTCTGTCCTGTTGTATAGAAATGATTTTGACTGATTTCAGTACTGTTGCCTGTACCTTTGATAAATATGCCATCTATGCCTTCAAGAGCCCAGTCTTTGATAAAAATATTTAAGAATCCAAAGTCTGGGCCAGGTCCCTGAGGCCCTCCACTATAGATCTCTCTCTAGATGGACCTCAGTGCATCAATCATCACTTTTTGAGCCCAGTCATTCGATAATTTCAGAAACCTCTTTATCTAGCTTTTATCGCTTCATCTTGTCCTAAAGGATTTTCATGAGAGAGATTGCTAAAAGCCTGCAGAAATCTAGATAGACTTGTATACATCAATTAGTCAACCAACCAGCATTTAAGTATCCACTGTTGTGCCAGTTCAATAAGTGCAAAAGTAAAACAGATTTTTCTCTGAAGGAGCTTAGATTGTTTTGTGGGTGGTATACACAGATATAAGGAGAGGAGATAAATATAAAAGAAATGTGATTTAGGGATAAAGGTGACACTAATACCTGCGGAAATTGAGAAAGGCCTCCCAAAAAAGTTCATAAAGAGCTGAGACCCGAAGAGAGACAATGGGTTCCAAGAGTTGGGGAGGAAAAGGGAAACTATAGTACAGGAGACAGCTAGTATACTGAGGCACTGAGGTGATGGGCACTGTCACTGGTGTGATGGGCAGTGATATATAATCAGCCAAAGAAAAAATGATCTGGAACCAGATTGTAAAGGGCTTTAGATGACAAAGAGAAGAATATGTATTTTATTCTACAGGAATGGGGAGCCACTGAGTGGTTTTTGTTTTTTGTTTTTTTAAGCAAAGGAATTAGGGATGATCCGAATTTGAAAAGATCAATTTGTCAGATTTGTGAAAGATTGGAGAGAGGAGATTAAATGTAAAGAGACCTTACATTCAGTAAATAATTGCAGTAGTCTAGGTGAGAAATAATGAGGTCCTGAAATATCATGGCAGCCATATAAGAGAAGGGGAGAGGTGAGAAATGCTAAGAAGGCTGACACAAGGTTTGGCAGTTAATTGGCTGTGTGAAGCAAGAGTGAAAATGATTGTGAGTGACACTTATGAAATGAAGCATAGTAATGCCCTAATGGGGGGGTAGAGATTTTAGGTGGAGGGGCTTAGGGGAAAATAGGATGGTTTAGACATGTTGAGTTTGAGATGCCTGTGGGACATTGAGGTAGAGATGTCGATGTCATTCTCCATTTTAATCATTCAAATAACACTGTCAAAAAAGGAAAAGCTTTTAGACTGCCCTTCTGAACCCATTCTTGGCTTTTAGTGACTGCTACTTTCCATTGTAAGTCCTCACAAACCTCCTCTGTAATCATTCCAGAATACTGTCAGGAATCAATGTTAAGCTTAGATAGATCTTGAGTCTGAACACTCTTCACTTCTTGCCTTATTGAAAATCAGGACATTTACCTCTCTCTAGTCCAATACATTTCCCACTCTCCATTGTTTTCCTTTTTTTTTTTTTTTTTTTTTAAAAAATGCTTAATTGTTATATCTTTTGGTTTTACATTACCTTCATTTTCAAGTAAGTTCTTCCTCCCGCTCCTCCCCAGGAATACATCTCTCTTAATAAAGAATTAAAAAGATGCGGGGGGGGGGGGGGGAGAAAGGCAGGTCAGAAACACCAGTGTAGTCTGACAGTATATGCAATATTTCACCTCCCTAGATCTCTACCTTGGCAAAAAAAAGAAAAAAAAGGAAGGGATTTTTATTTTCTCTGCTCCTTTCTGGGACCAACCTGATTTCATTATAATGAAACAACCTGAAGGGTTTTTGTGGTGGTTGTTGTTGTTTTTTCCATTTACATTGTTATAGTCATTTTGTATATTGTTTTCCTGGTTCTGCTGACTTGTCAGATGTCTTCCCAAGCTTCTCTGAATTCTTCCTGTTCTTTCTTATGTGGCAGCAATATTTCATTACATCTAATCACAATATGTTTAGCTCTTTCCCAGCTGATGGGTATCACATTGTTTCTAATTCTTTGCTACCACAAAAAGTAATCTCATTAATATTTTGCTTTATATAGAATCTTACTGTCTTTAGTTTCTTTGAAGGGCAGATTTCCTGAAAATTCTGCATGATTTTTCAGAGATCCCTAACAGTTACTCATCACTCAGACTCTACAATTTCTTCAGTACCTTGATTTTCTGTACTGATTCCTTTTTTTTTTTCTCAGTAGTATTTTATTTTTTCAAATACACATAAAGATAGTTTTCAACATTCATTTTTGTAGGATTTCATGTTCCAATTTTTTCTCCTTCCCTCCCTTACTTCCCCTCTCCTGGAGAGCTAAGCAATTTAAACATGTCAATCCTTTTAAACATATTTCCATATTTGTCGTATTCTACCCTGATTCCTTTAAGTCCATTAAATAGACTTAGCACATGAGCCAGAGTAGTACAGTGGATTGAAAGCTGGAGTCAGGAAGATTGGAATTCCAATCTTGCCTCAGACATTTATCAGACATTACATTTCTCAGACATTACATTGTAAAATGGGGATAATAATAGCAATAGTGATAATAATAATAATGATGATAGCGAGGCTCAAATGAGATAATATATGTAAAACACTTTTCAAACCTTCAAGTATTCTATAAATGCTACCTCTTATCATACATTAACGACTAGTTTAGCTGAACATAGCTACAGGCTTACCTTACCATGGTCCTCTCTGTCCAGATTTAGTCTAGTCTCAGTTAAAAGATAATTCTCCTTAGAGGAAAAGGAAAGAAAATAAGAGTTAAATAGCTTTTCAGTTTATCTGTTGCCCCTTCTTAGTGTCTTCTTCATTGTGAAAAAAAAGGCCCCTGTCTTTGATCTTTCTTTTCCCTCCAGCCTGGCTTTTAAAGCTCCATGTAGCATCTGCTCTTCAAAAAAATCATTGCTGTGTTTTCAAACTCTGGAAATTGTGATTTTTTTTTCCTGAAGGAATTAGAGTAGGTAATGGGGAAAGAAATTGTCATTTTGAATGGAAATTTTTATTACTATATTTTGTTTTTGCATCACCTGCATTTCTAATGCTATCAGTCTTTTTCCCTCTCTCTCTGAGAGCCATCCCTTACAATATCTCTTAAAATAATAATAATCAAGACATAATAATAATAATAATAACAATCAAGACCAAAGGGGGGAACACAATTGAACAAAACTAATCAACACATCGACTTAGGCCAATGTCTCCTGCAGTTGTTCCACCCTCGTGGGGTAGGTGTATTCTTCTCACATTTCTTCTCTGGGGCCAAGCTTAGTCAGCTATAATTTCACAGAATTGAGTTTTGTGGATTTTGTTGTTGTGGTGGTTGTTCTTTCTGTCCATGTTGTTATTATGGTCTTTGTGTCCACTGTTTTCCTCATTTAGCTCTGCTTCCTCTAGGTTTGCTTCTCTTTCCTGCTCACATCCCTTTGCATCATCTCATTTGTCTTCCCACATTTCTCCCTAGTCTTCATATCCATAACTTCTTACAATTCAGTAACATCTCATTATGTCCACACACCAGAATTTGTTTAGTCCCCTCCCAGTCAATGGGCATCTACTTTCTTTTCGTGTTTTTCCTGCTTAAGGCTTTTGAGAGCAGGGACTATTTGACTTTTGTCCTTGCATCCCTAGCACCTAACACAATGCATGGAGCACACAGTAGGTGCTTTGGAAATGTTTTGTGGTTGGATTGATTGACACTTAAAAAAAAAAAGTCACTACTTTCTGTAGTCTTAAAGAATTGGAAATCAAGTAGATGTCCATGGATTGGGGGAGTGAATGTGGGATGTGGATGTAAGGGAATATTTCTGTGCTGTGAGAAAAAGATGGATACAGAAAAGCAGGGGCAGACTTAATGGATGGATGCAAAACAAAGTAAGCAGAAACAGGGAAAAAAAGATACACACAATGACCACAGCAGTGTAAATGGAGAAAACAACAGAACAACTAACCCTGAATACTATGAAATTTTAATGACCAGGTTTGGCTCAAAAGAAGAGATATAAAAACCATTTCCCCTCTGTTCATTATACAGTTGGGGGGTGGATATGGGTGTGGACACTGTATATAATGTCAGACTTTTCCCAGGTGTATTGATTAGTTTTGCTGAACTGCTCTCTTCCCCCATCTTTTTGCATTCTTTCTTATAAAGGCTGGCTCTCTGGGAGGTGGAGGGGGGCAGGAGAGAAGGGATCCACTGGGAAATGTAGGAAATGTAAAAATATCAATAAAATTTACTTTAAAAAAGAAAAACTTTTTATCATTGATTTTCTAAGACTATTTTTATAGGACCTGCCACTCTTTGAAACTCATTCTCTGTTACCTAACCTTGCTTCCAACTTCTGTACACGTGTTTAAAAGATCTCAAGTGGTTCTCTGTGTATTTCCAAGTGGGGTTCTTTTTTGAGATTTAATATGGCTTTGTGCAAAGGACACCGGATTCAGTCAGAAATCTCACAGAGTTGTGGGTAAAGTGCTTTGCAGACCTCAAAGCCCTATAGAAATGTGAGCTATTTATTTAATTTTTTCATTTTTGACAATTTCCCCTTTTTTTCCTCATCAGAACCCACCTGTGTCCTGGGGTTTAAGGGCATCAGAGTCCCCCCCCCCCTTGTCTCTCCCTCCTTCTTTGGCACATTACAGGGTAGGGGGCTGTCAGAGCCCCTCCCCCCCACAGGGCTCCTCACCCACTCCCCCTCCTGCACAGGTGTGTCTAGGGGCGTGGGCTTCATCCGGTTTGACAAGAGGATTGAGGCAGAAGAGGCCATCAAGGGCCTGAATGGGCAGAAGCCGCTAGGCGCCAGTGAGCCCATCACTGTCAAGTTCGCCAACAACCCCAGCCAGAAGACAGGCCAGGCCCTGCTCACACACCTTTACCAGTCCTCCGCACGGCGGTATGCAGGACCCCTGCACCACCAGACACAGAGGTTCAGGTGAGATACCTGGGATCAGGCTCCCCCCCATTCCTGTTCTCACCCCCCCCAGATCATAAAAGCCTATCACCAGTAAAAGAACCCCTGGCCTCTCCCAAACAGCAGCCCGTTTCTTACAAAGAGCTCCCAAGTCGTGCCCCCCATGCCCCTTTCTGGGCATGATCTCCACCCAGGCTGAGGCTAGCTTCTTGAAGGTCTTAGTGAGGAAGGAAAGGCAGCGAGGGCTGCTGCAGCCCGGGAGGGGAGACTGTCCTGGACACAAGGGCACCCAGACTGAGGCTGGGCCATGTGAGCTTCCGTGCCAGGCAGTGCCCCGGCTGGGAGGGGGAGTGCTGAGGACAGCCCTCGGAGCCCTGCCCTGTTAGTCTGTGAGTCACTGGTGCCTTCCTCCGTCAGACATCCACATACACCTTCTTGTCTATGTCAAGGGGGTAGACAGCACAGGAACCTGCAGAGCTGCCCACCCCCCACACCTGTGGTATCCTTTACCTGCCCACCCACCCCAATTCGGTCACTTACCTTCCTCCCTCCCTCCCACAGGCTGGACAATTTGCTAAACATGGCCTATGGCGTAAAGAGGTAACTGGCTCCCCCAGGGCCCCTCCTTTCCTATCCCTCCCCCTCCCCCCCGCCCTGGGGACACCCTGCTCCCTTTGCCTTTCCCTTCCCTCATGCGGCAGGCTCGCCCCCTCCCTGGGTGTCAGGGGCTCCCTGTCTGTGTCATGGATTCTCCCAGCTCTCTCTAGCTTCCATCTCCATACTGTTACCAGCTCCTATCCCCCTTAGGCCCCCCTTCTCCCAGCCCCCCCCCCTGCATCTGGCCCCTCCTCCATCCTCAGCCCCGTCTCCCCTACGGGCCCCAGGGTCCTTTTTTTTTTTCCATCTTGTCCTACCTGGCTCCCTCTCCCGGTCCCCCCCACTTCTTTTACCCATCTGAATCTGGGTGCCCCTGCCTCTGCCCCCTTCTCCCCGTTCTGTCGGTTTTTCTGGCTTCTGCTTTCCCATCCCTGCCTCCACCCTCTCCTTACCTTCTCGGTGCCCTGCCCGCCCCTCAGTCCCCCGTTCCACTCGATTCCAGCCCCCCCTTCCTGTCGCCCCTTTTCCCGGCACTCCTTTCCCCTCCGCCTCCGCCTCCCCCGCCCGTCCCGCTGCCCCCCAACCCTCCTGGTCGGGCTGGCTCCCGGCCCCCCCGGCCGGACACCCGCGTTACACCCAGAGTAGTCCCCTGTCGCTCATCGCCAGGTTTTCGCCCATCACCATCGACGGCATGAGCAGCCTGGCGGGTGTGAGCCTGTCTGGGGGGCGCGTCGGGCGCTGGCTGGTGCATCTTCGTCTACAACCTGTCCCCGGAGGCGGACGAGAGCGTCCTGTGGCAGCTGTTCGGGCCCTTTGGGGCCGTGACCAACGTCAAGGTCATCCGCGACTTCACCACCAATAAGTGCAAAGGCTTCGGCTTCGTGACCATGACCAACTACGACGAGGCGGCCATGGCCATCGCCAGCCTCAACGGCTACCGCCTGGGCGACCGCATCCTGCAGGTGTCCTTCAAGACCAGCAAGCAGCACAAGGCGTGAGCGCCGGTGGGTGGGCCGGTGGGCCAGGCGGGCTGGGCGGGGCGGGGCGGGCCAGGGCAGCAGATAGGCCGGGAGCGAGGGGGTGGGCAGGGCCGAGAATCGGAGCTGGGCCAGGCTGGGGAGGGGGGGGCGGAGGGCGCTGACCAGGCTCACAGACGGACGGGTGGACGTCTGAACAGACCCCCACCCCCACCCCCCCACGGAGAAGGAAGCAGCCACCCAAACTTAGGTCGCCCTCCTGACTCCCCCCCTCCCGACCCTTAGCCCACCCCAGCAGCAGCCCTTGGTCCCACCAGTGTTAGCCCTGGCCCCACCAGTGTGTTCCTACGGGAACATCCCTCCCCTTTCCCCCCCGCTCCCCCCACCTGGCCCCCCTGCTCCTCTGCTTCCCTCCCCCCCTCCCTTGCAGCGTGACAGATGTCGACTGACAGACAGGAGGACACGCTGCAGCCACTGCTGCTAGGGGCGGGGCGGGGGCTGGGGGGGCGCCAGAGCCTCCCTCTCTGGACTGGAAACCGGAGGGTGGAAAGAATGGCCCCCTCCCCTCTCTGCCCCATAACCTTTCGGAGACTAGGGAGCGGGGAAGGCGCTGGCCTTAGAGAGGGGCTGGGGGTGGGGATGGGCCCCTCCTGAACCCCCCCCTTTTTCTTGCCCTCCCCCAGATACTGGCTCACTCGCTCACTCTCTCTCGATCTTCCCGAGCACTGAGCTCTTGGTTTCAGTCATTCTGAAAGTTTTTTTTTTTTTTTTTTCTTTTCTTTTGGCAAAACAAAAACCGAAGACGCAAAAACCTGGTGGTTTAGCCGGGGCTGGGGAGTCAGAGGAAGTGGGGGTTCAGGGCCCCCCCATCATCCTGGGCAGATTCTGCCTGGGACCCCTGCCCTTCCAGGCCCCAGGACCAGGAGGGGTGAGGGAGGCAAAGGAACAGGTTTAAAAATCCCCAAAAAAAGAGACCTTGAGAAGGGGGCCTGGCCCCAGGAGATGGTGGGAGGAGGGTGGGGGGAAGAAGCTGAAAACAGAAACACAATGGAAAAAAAAGGGGAAAAAAAAAGAAAACTCTATTTTTGTAAAAAGGGAAAAAGACCTTGTGGAGAATTTTTACTGGGGATTCTTGAACTTGACAAAAAAAAAAAAAGACAAAAAGACAAAAAAAAAAAAGAGAGGCTTTTTGGCAGGTGAGGCTGATGGGGCTGAGGTTGGGGCCTGGAGGGGGAGGGGAGGGGCTCTCCAAGGGCACCCTGGGAGTGTCATACAGGAGACACACACACACACACACACACACACACGCACAGTTATATTATACACTCAAGGGGCCATCAGTCACACAGCATCACCCACACACAATACCAGAGACACTTTTCCACCTCCACACACAATACATGCAGACACATACATGAACTCATAGGACACACATGACAACACAGACACTCCCTCTCTGTTCAACTCCCTTTCTAGAAACTGCCTCCAGGTTCCCTTCAGGGGAGCCCCACAATGGAAGGACTTAACATACTAGCTCAGAACTAACCTTGGGGCCAGACCAGGGACCAGAGGGACACTCAGCCTCCCTGGGCATGGCCCCAAGGGGCCAAAGGTCCATGCTCCCCAGCCCCAGCCCCAGCCCCAGCCATCTCCTCCTCCCCTTGTGTCAGCGCATGGGCTCCCCCTGGCCTTAGGTCAGAGTGCAGGAGCTGGGCAGCCTCCCAGCAGTCCTGGTTCGGGGGCCCAAGCCAGGCCCCCCCTAACTTCAGGCCAGGACCTGGTGCTTGGGCTCATTCGGGGGGGAGCCCGAGAGAATGGGGCGTGTGTGGGGGCAGGGGCTCTTTGTTCTTCCTCTGCCACTCCCCCCTCTTTCCCTAGAACCAGTGGGGCCGGGGCCAGTGCCAAGAGGGGCGCAGAGCCGGATCTCAGCCCTAGTCAGGGTCAGGGCTGTGGGAGCAATGACCATACTGTTTGGGAAGAAAGTTGTACCTCCCCTTAACCAGCGGGAGTCAGGATGGGAGGGAGCTCATCCCCCAAACCCTGTGGTCCCAAAGGCATAGGGTCAGTGCCGGCCACTCCCCTCAGCTACACAGTCCTGGTCTCCTAGACACCAGTCTTGCATCCCTATTCCCCGTACGGTGGGGCTGGGCCACAGGAGACCTGCCTCTCTTTGGGAGGTAGGTGGTGAGACTGTCCCCCAGACCTTGGGCGGCCAACATCCCTCCCTATCCCCTCGTGGACAAGCCCTGGCCCTGGTGCTGTGGGGGCCTGAGCCGGCCCCACCCTCCCATCCAAACCCACCTTCTGGGAACAATACAAAGAGGGAAGTAGACACACCTGACCTCTTCTACCCCCCCCCCCCGACACACTCACCTAGGTCCCTCCCAAACCTCTCCTTGGTTCAGGGGAACTGAGGCAGCCCCCAGGCCCAGGCCCTGACCCTGGCCCATCCCACCCCTCAGCGATCCCCATTCCCCGATCCCGTCCATCCTTCCTTCTCCCCCCACCCCCCTTCCATCCCGTCTGGAATGTGCATTTATAGTTTCTGTTTTTTCGTTTCAATAAAAGCGAAGACCGTGGCCTGGCCCTGGCCCCCTTGGTCCGCGGGCTCCGCTCTCCCCAGCTGGGGCAGCCCAGCTCAGCCTCAGTTCAGTGAGACACCATTCACCCAAGTCAGCTTCTTCCTTGTTTCCCGTTAGGCGTTAGTTTGGGGCCTGGACCCCCTCCCTGCGCTCCCTCCGTCCTGTGCTCCCCCCGTGTTCGTAGGTGTCTGTGGAGCTTCTGCTGCGAGAAAAAAAACAACAAAAAAAAAAAACAAAAAACAATAAAACAAAAAAAAAAAAAGCGAACAACAACAAACAGAAAAACCTATAAAAATGAGAGAGAGAAACTGGCACCAATAACTCTTACTACACCTTTTTGCAGAATTTAGCTTCTTGTAGTTTTAACTTATTGTTAACTTAACTATTTATTATTATTCCGGCCGCGTGAGGACATTTGTGTATATTTCTGTTCCTTCATCCTATCCGCAAGTTAAAGGACAGATTTTTTTAATTTGCTGAGAAGTGGTTTATGCCTAATTTATTTATCAAGGGAACAAAAGTGTCGTTGGACGAGAATTATTCTGAGTCACTGGAGAGAGCGGCTGGCGGGGCCCAGTGCCCAGGCCGGCCCGGGCGGGCGGTGGGCGGGCGGCAGGATCCGGGCGGTTGTTCGGTGGGGTTTTTCGATGTGCTCTATGATTTTGCTCTTGTCTTGTTGGGTACTTTTTTCAGTCCTCATTCTATTAGCTGGTGAAGACTTAAGCTTGTTGTTTATCTACACGGATCTATTTATTCTTGTGAATTTTCTAACCCCACCCTCCTTCTCCCCAGACCCAGAGCAGGGTGGACCCTGAGGGAAGGAGGGATAGGAGAGGCCCCCCCTACCCCCCCCAGGCCCAGCCCCAGGAGTCTCCCCCCTTGGCCCTTTGCTCTTCCCTCCTCTCTCCCCCTGTTTCTTGGGGCCTTTCCCCCTCTGCCCTTGACACGTGTGAGCACGTATGTGCACACGTGTGTGCAGCGTGTCCTGAGGCTTCTCGGAGCAATAAGGGCGGGCTGGGGGCTTGGGGGGGGGGACAGCGGGGGCCCTGAGGGCCGGGCTCTGCTGAGCAGGAGAGAGAGGTGCCCCCTCCCCGCTCCCCCCTCCCCCAAACTCCCATTCCCCAGGCAGAGCCCCCTCCCCCCCAGCCTGGCTCTCCCCATCCCTTCCCCACCCACACAGCTTGGGATATTTTTTTCTAAAACTAAACTCAGCCAGGCTCCCATGACCAGACCCCCTCCTTCCCCCAGAGTGGCTGGGGCTCCCCAGAGGGGAGGGGAGGGGGCCCCCGGTCTTCCACCTCCTTGGAGGGGGCTGGCAGGCAGGAGGGGGCTCTGCCCACTCCTCCTCACTTCATCCTGTTATTTATTCGGATGGTTTCAAATCATGACAGAGTAAATGTTGGAGGATCAAAAAAAAAAAACTGTAAAAAGAAAAAAAAAACACTTTGCGTTGAGTTTAGACTATTTATTATGGGATTACAGGCCTGATGCTGTAACAGACTTTTACATGGAATCGTTGGATTATTTGTACTTTTCATGCCAGAAAATAAAAGTTCAGAATCTTATGGGTTTGGGGTATTTGTGTATGTGTAAATGCACGCATGTGAAGGGACTGAACATGTCAGTGTCTGTATCTGAACCTGGAAGAGAGCAAGCTATCCGTCTGTACTTCATTTGCGTGTGAGATTGAGCATATATGCGTGTGCGCGTGTGTGTGTGCGTGCGCATTTGAGAACTTGCCTTTTCCTGCATTTTAAGGTTAATGCCCTGTGGTAGAAAGAGCGTGGGACTCTTGAGATCAAAGGCCGAATCCGGCTTCAGACACTTAGGGCTGTTTGTGTGCAAGACACACTGGATTTCTTCAGATCTAGAATGGGGATAGAGTACTTGCCCTCTGTCCCATACAGGGTGGGAGAGGACGCCATTCTCAGTGGTGGGTGGATGGCAGTGAGACGCCGGGGGAAGAGGGGGAGGGGGTTCAAATGACAGCCAGCATTTCTACAGCAAGGTCTGCAACAAAGGACATTCTAAAGGTCCTGTTCCTACTACCCCCATTTTACAGAAGAGGAAACCAGGGCTAAGAAAGCCTAAAAATGATTTGCCAAGTCTAAGGCAGGATCTGAACTTAGGACACAGTTCGCTGCTGCTGAGCAGGGCAGGATCTGTCTGCAATGGGGGAAGGGGTGGGGGAGAAAGAGGGACCAGGACCCCTCTCCCTTCTCTGCCCCAGCCCCACTTTCTCCAGCAGTGAGAATAAGGAGTCCATTTCCAGCTGTGGGGAGGGATCTGAGTTTATTATGCCAAGGTCACAGTAAGGTCAGCCTCTCCCACCCACACAAGTCTTGCTCATTTGGCTACATGGCTAGCAGTACTGCCTGGGCCAGGAGCAAGGCGAGGATGAGAGGGTATCAAGTCACCCATCAATGGGTGGAGCTGCCGATGTGGAAGGGGGATCTGGTAGGCAAAGTGTCCCAGTCACTTATGCAGTTAGATCAGAGGGAATGGGGAGGGCGCTCTGATCCAAAGCAGCCTGGTGGTCTTCAAGGGGATGCACACACAGAGATTCTCTTCAAGACAGTGAACCTTCTGAGGAAGGAGGTTCAGGGCTAGAGTCCTTTGCACTGGACCCCAGAGAGCCATGGAGGGCAGGGGCATGTAGCCTGGGGCACGTTAGGAGGGAGATGTGTATGCAGGTGCTGGAGGTATCCGCTTTTCCCCTGAGATTCTGCAAGAAAGAAGGGGAAAGGTGATTACTCAAAGCTGGCCCCCCCCACCCCAAGCCCCTGGAGACAGGTACCTCAAGCTGGGCCAGAAAAGACAAGGAAGGCTTGAGGGAAGATGGGGCTCCAGGCCCAGGGAGTTAGCATGAACAGAGGAAGTCAGTCTGCTTCCAGGACGCCATGGGTAGGAATGATGAGCAGACTGGCTCCAGTGCGGGGGAGGAGAGCCCCTATGGTCATACCTGGGAGGCTTAGAGCTCATCATGGTCAAGATCCCCAGGGGTCTCTGGGGGCGGCTCCTGGCAGGCGGCTGGGGTCACCAGCTCCATCAAGTACTCGCATCGGCTTGGCTCCGTGGCACTTGTGATGACAGTTTCCTTCCCGCATACCAGCTTCACCTGAGAGAGCCAAAGCATGTCAGTAGGACTGGGATATGTGTGGGTCCACTGGGACTTCAGCTCCTTCACCCACACGCCCCCCCCCCCAGCCTAATCCCCAGGTGGTCCTCACCTTGGTAGAGCGGTTGGGGCCTTGCCAGCAACCTGTCCCATGCTCATAATGCATGATTCGGAATTTCTCCTCCTCGGATGCATCCCAGGACCCCCACGTACTGCAGGGAGAGAAGGCAGGCTGAGATTCAGGGACCCAGGGGTGAGGGGAAGAGTGGTGATGGGTAAGGAGATGGGGCTGAAGAAGGGAGGACACTCACCCCAAGTTGGTCTCAGAACCACCGTGGTTAGGTTTCTGGGTGACTCGGTTGAAGGGACACAGTCTATAAATATACCTGCACAGGTAGAGAAGGCATAGGTGACCCGGGGTAGGGGCACAAGGGCCTACCCCAAAACTGGCTGAGATCTCCTGTGGCACACCAGTGGCCATCCTATTCTTCAAGGGAGAGCCAGCTCCACAGACTAAGCCCTAGACCCATGCTCTCCCTTCTGAGGTACATGGGGGAGAGGGGGCTGCTATCTGTAGACATCCTCCCTTTCAACCCCTCTTGGGGAGTGGAGCTCACCTCCTGGAGGTTCTTCCCCAGGACCTAATGCACATGCACACATGTACCCCCCCCCTTGGGGTTCTACTCCCACCCCCAGGCTCTGAGACGAGATATAAATAGCCGGAATGGTGTGTCAGCAGGAAAGGGAAAGCCCTGTCCCCTGCTCTCCCTCCCTTTCCTTCCCCACCAAGGCTAGGGAGGGCCTAGATTCAGAATCTGTGCTCAGGGTCATTCTGACCCCTGCCCCAGGGCTGAACCCCAAGTTTCCACTGCCCTCACGTGAGACCCCTCGAGTCCCTCCCACTGGATCCCCGCTTTTTCAAGGGCAGCACAGAGCTGCCAGTCCTAGGTACTTACTCATTGGTAGAAAGCTCATAGCACTGTCCAAACAGGTAAGAAAACTCCCCGCTGGGACCCAAGTCCAACGCCATCTCTTGTTCTAGGTTCCTATGGTGGGAAGAGTAGGCAGGATGGGTCAGAGGGTGCCCAGCAGTCTCCCCACTTTGGGTCAGGGAGCCTTCCTGCGGCCAAAGGATCATCAGTGAAACCCAGAGGAAAGGGGCCAGGCTCGTGTCAGTCAGGGTTTAGATCCTGGTCCCGCTGTGTCCCACGTGACCCTGGCCAAGTCCGTTTTCTAGTCCGGTAAAACGTCCCATCCTCCCCAGCTCTCACATTTCAAGGGTCCTTTCCAGCATGGACAGTCTGCCCAAAGTCCCCTTCTGCTGTTTTCAGAGCCCTGCAAAACCTGAAGTCTAGAGTTGCACAGGACTTGGGCCTCTGGGTCCCCTGATCCTCCCCAATGACCAGGGTTCCAGTCTAGCCAGGGTCTTGCCCTCCCCCCAGTTCCAGTTCTGACTCAGGAGGCCCCAGGGAGCCACCATTTTTTCCCTATCATCAGGGACAGGACTTCTTACTGAAGTCACCTCCTCGTAACCAAGGCTACCCTCAATTATTGGAACCCTGGGGCCCTACAGAAGGTGGTGACAAGGCTCGGGCTCTCCTCACCCCCACCCCCTCCCAGAGCAACTCGGCTAAGCAGAGGGCCCTCGCCTTGTCTCAATGCACCAGAGAGCAGCCTTTAAGCTCTTTCCCAGCATTCTGTGGCTGTCCCTCCTGTGCAGCCTACCTGGGTGTCTCTGCTCCCTCCCCTCCCCCCAGCTCTTGGGGCCTGATCCCTGCTCCACAAGGGTCCTGAGCCCCGGGCTCAGGTCATGTCAGTGAAACTAGGAGACCCTCCCTCCTCTTCCTGGAGGATAAGACCAAATTTCCCCTCCTGAAACAGGGGGACTGCGCTTCCCAGAGGATGGTTTGGTGGAAACGTGAAATACCCCATGGAAAGGAAGAAGAAAGAATGGCTGGCTACCAGAAGGGCAAAGTTCCAGGACAAAGACACCAAGCTACTTGTCAAGCCTAGGGATAACAGAAGAGGCCCTCCTTTGTTCACGCCTTCCAAATGAAGACATCAAGGGGATCAGAAGGGACCACAGCCCCTGTAGGACTACAGATCAGTGGTCACTATTGGATACCATCTGTACCTCAAGTCCTAACAGACAATCTCTGAGAGCCAATCCTGTGCTACCTTGTCTCTGTCTCCCTGGTGCAAAGTCCTGGGCTCTGTCCACAGTGGGGTACTTAATGTTAGAGGAGGTAGCACAGCCTGTGCTGGCAGCAAAGGAGTCTGTTCCTTTTCTGTCCCAGGCCTGGGAACAGGGAGAAGGGAGGGAGGCAAGCTCAAGCTTCTACAAGGGTTTGGGGCGGGGAGGGTGGAAGGAGAGAAGAGCAGGCTTATGGCTTCTCTCAAGGCATTTCTGAAGTGTTCCCAACCACCCTCCTCCTTGACCAGGACCCACCTCCCTTCCAAGCCCTGGCCAGAGAGCTACCTGATGGACTCCTCCATCTCCGTCAATGACTTTTCTGCTTCTTCAAAATGGTCCCGAGCTTCCTGGGCCGCTGGAAGGCACAAAACATCCAGAGTGAGATGGGGTCTACATCAGATTATCTCCCCCATATTCAGTATCTCTGGGGTCGCAATCATAGGCCTGGAAGGCCCCTAAAGAGCATCTGGGAAGGAATCAGTGAGCTGAGAAATATTCTAATGCATTTCTATCCTATTGTTAGCTCAGGGGGCTATACGACAGGCAGCCAGCCAGATGGGGTCCTTGGTGTCTACACTCCCCTATTTTAGGCCTGGAGAGGCCTAGCCAGAACTAGGACCTGAACGTGGGCCCCAGAACTCAAAACCCAAGGCTCTTTCTTCTATGCTAACACAGCAGAGCAAAGGAGCACTGAAAAAAAGGACAAAGACTCAAAGCAAGTGAAGCCTCAGAACAGGACTTGCTCACCCCCCCCCCATAGCTGGGCTTCCCTTCCCCAACTACAGCTGTCTTTTGGGCCCCCCATGTAATAAGGCAGAACCCAGGGCACATCCCAGGGCATCTGACTGGGACGTTTCTCGCCTAACTCCCAGAGGGGTCCTGATACAGTTGTCCAGGACACAAAAACCAGCACTTCCCACCCCAATCTTGATGAAGTTGCCCTTTCCCTGGGCCCCAGGGCAGGAGATAACTGTTAAGCTGCCATCTCTGGGTTTCTCCCCACCCTCACAAACGCCCTTATTCTTCCCTTCCCAAGAATCACCTTCCTCACACTCTCAGGGTCTCCAAAACACATTTATTCAGGCAGGGATCTCTGTGTATCCCCCGACTGCAAGCGAGCTTACACACCCCACCCCACCCCCACCCCCACCAGTGAGTCAGAAGGCAGCAGGTCCAATGCTGGTTCAACCACTTACTAGCATGTGACCTTAGCACAAGTAAGTTATTGCCCTGGGTCTCAGCTTCCTTCTCAGTAAAATGGAAAGGATGGACTGAGACACCTCCTGGGTCCTCCAAGCTCTAAATGTCACCAACATGAAGCCACTCCCATTGGAGGGACCACATGTGAGATGATGGGGGTGCTGGAGCCATCCACAGACACCACGCAGAGCCCCCCCACAACTCCAAATCCACCAAGCTCTTCTGCGAGATGGCAGGTTCGGCTCACCCACCCTCTGCACCTGACATAGGACACACGCCCACACCTACAAGCTCCCCCCCTCGGAACCCCCGAGTGACGCTGCTCAGAGGCGGCTCTGCTAAAAGCCGGCTCCTTCGCAGTGCCTTGGGCACCACAGGCTCCACTACCATCTGAGCTGTCAGAAAGGCTCCGCCTGGAGGTCTTTCTTCTAAGCTCCGGGAGAGCAGGCAGGCTTGGCAAAGCCCTCCCCCCCTCCCCCAGGGAGGGTCGGTTTAGGCCTCTGCAGCAGAGGCAGAAAGACCTGCTCAGAAGCACCCCCTCAAATGCCCCAGCTCCAGCTGGCACTCAGAGCAAGGATGGAAATCAGCCTGGGTGAGGAGCCCCAAGTCGGGTGGGCCCATGCCATTGCCTCAGCCAATCCGGGCTTCTCAGCAGGAGGCCTAGAAAATTCTCTGCCTTGCTCACTGCAGGCTCCCCGGGGGCCCTGCTGGCTCCTCCCTCACGCACCGCTAGAGCCAGAGTGCCTGGTAAAGACTCACAAACAAGCCCAGGGGCCCATGGGGAGGCAGTGAAGGGGAGCAGGGGACACCAAAGCCCCACCCCTAAGGGGCTCCTCTACACACACACCCAGGGTCAGGCCCAACCCCTTGGGCTGGCCCTGGGCCCTTCTTAACAACCTTCTTCGGTTCTGGAGACCCTCAGTCTGGCCAGCCACCGGGGATGACTCCCCCCATTGCCACCAAGCAGCTAAGCCAATCCCACCCCTAAGCTGTGCCCAGCACTGGGCACATCAAAGAGCAGGCAGAAGCGGTGTTCTCCCCAGTGCTGATGGTGGAGGTGTGGGAGAGGGGAAGTCAGGCCTCCGGTCCTTCCCAGAGAGTCTTGGAGACTGGCCTGACCCCGCATCATCTCATATATCTGGACCAGCCCCACCTGTATTCACTGCCCCCCAACCTTTTCTAGGCTCTCCAATCACGGGCCCTGACTCCCGGGCGGTTTCCGCTCAGAGCCTGGGGAGACGCGGAGGGCAGCAGGTGCATCTCCGAGGAGAGGCAGCAACAAGAGCCACACACATCCCTTCCTATGCACACTGCCGCCTGTGTATCTCTAGGGGCCTCCAGAGGTCGGCCAGGACAATGTCCTCATTGTCAGGGCACTGAGTTGTCTCAGGTCACAGCTACTAAGTAGCAGAGAAAGCTAGAACCAGGGGCTGAGCAGCACCCAAGTCCAATGGGGGTCCTCACACCCTGATTTGGTGCTGGCAGTTCCCTTCTGATGTCTGTGGGCATGGGCAGGGCCCTGGGAGCAATGCTGGCACTTCGAGAGGGCAGCATGAACCAGCGAGGGCCACAAGGAAAGGCTGGCTGGCTGCCTCCGGCCTGGACGGCCAAACTATCCCTGCCTTCTGAGTTTCCTGGATCAATCTGGCCTGGACTCTACATAGGGAAAATGTACTTCTCAACCCAAGGGCGGGTGTCCATGGTCTTGGTTCCAGAGTCCTATCTAATAGCTAGATGGTGCTCCCCATGGTACTCCCTTCCCAGTCCCCAACTGACTCCTCCCTTGTCCCACCTCCCTCAGCTTATACAAGAAGCTTAGACTTGACCCGGAACCTTCCAAGAAGCCAACCTGACGCAATGGGAGGCCCATTCCTCATTTCCCACTCCCCCCAGAATGAGAATGATCCAAGCCACCACCTGGCCACACTCAGAAAGGGTAGCAACAATCCCAGTCATGCCAACTTGTACGCATGCCAGCCTAGCCAAGACCCTGGCAATCATTTGGGGGTGCCTTTCTCCACTCCCACTGTTGTCAGGCACTCTCGGGCATTCATCACCTCCTGTTTTCTAAGTGCCTGGTGCAAAGAGCTTTGGACCAGGAGCAGGAAGCCTTATTTCTTGTCAAGCCTTTGCCATGAATTCTGTGACAAGCTACTTCCTCTGGGCTTTCTTTCCATCTGTAAAATGGGTAGGGCAAGACATGGTCCTTCCCACCTCCCTGAAATCCTGTGTTTTAAAGTTCTCAGTTCAGACATCTCCCAACACCAGGATTTTCATCTTCCCAAGTACACCTTTTATGACATTTCTTTCTCAAACATCTTCACCCTCCAGCTTGAGACTCTTCATCATCCCTGCTGAGCACAGCAGGAAGGTTCTTTTCCCTCTCTTGGCCTCTGACAACACCCTCCTTTTCTAAGACTGAAACACCCATCTCAGATCCCCCAGGAAATTCCCTGCCATGTTCCCCCCGCTCCTGCTTGTCACATCCACTCTTTAGACCCAGAGCAGGCACCAATGTCTGCAATGTGAGTTAACTTTCCCAGTGGGAATGGAACTAGAACATAGCTTCCTGAGAGGAAAGCCCACTCCTGGTATGGACACAAGATTTGTATGCAGAAGAACGGTCAATATTTTCTATTCGCACTAAGTCAAGTCCACAAGAAATCCCCAAGATGCTAGGCAAGGCCCACAAGAGGGGGTAGACCATGAGCCAAGCATTACCGAAAGGCCATTGGATGTGCTGAGTGACCAAAAAATACTCCAAGCTAAGGGTCTGCTCCAAATGTTCCCCTCCCCTAAAGCCCTCCCCACATACCGTCAATGTAGGCCTGGGTTCTCTCATCATACGGGGGCATCTTGTCCTTCACCTCCTCATCCACCTTGACTGACTGTGGGGGCAAGGGCTCCTGGGGGGGAGGTGACAGACAAGGTGAACCCAAGTCCCTGGCTCCCTGCCCAGGTGCCCCCAGTCGTGCCACCTGGGCTCTGCCTGACCTCATACCTTTCTCCCCAGAGAGCCTTTGCATCCGCTGCAGGGGCTGCTAGTCCCCAGGCCCCAAGCCCAAACAAAGGCTGATCCAGACTGGGCTGGGAGGAGGGGGAGGGCGGGCAGAGGCAACCAACAGACTTCTAGCACCAGGGAGCAGCATCCCTTTTAAGCCATTCCCCTGGGCCCTGGAGAAGAGACGTTCCTGCCTTTCCCCTCGCTGGCTGCAGTCAGCCTGAGCAGCTTTAGTGACTGCCATTTCTTAATGGGCTTCTAGGAAGCCAGCCAGAGCCTGCCCCCACTTCCCTTCCCCCCCAGGCTCCTCAGAAGCCAGGCTTGCTTCTGCTTGGCCCCACCTTGTCCTCTTCAGGGCTCTCCTCCTCTTCATCCTCCTCATCTTCCTCTGTTTCTTCATCCAAACCAGGACTTTCATCTTCATCCTCTACTTGGGAAGGCTCTTCTGGAACCTCTAGTATCTCCTCTGCCGGGGCCTCAGCCAGAGGTGGCACAGTGGGCAGGGACTAGCAAGCACCAAGTCGAGATGCATGAAGGACAGAGGTAATGCCTTCTTTCCCACCACCAGGCCTGGAGGCTAGCGATCCCCTCCCTCCCTTTCCTATCCCAACACACACCTGGCAATTTGTGTGTAGGCCCAGATCCTGCCTTCATTCCCTTGCATTTTTTTGAGTTAAGAAAGTCCCTAAGTCAGGAAAAGACCCTGAGGAATCAGAACTGGGGAGGAAGGGGGGGAGGGTTGCTGAATCACCAGAGAGGGGAGGGAATGTGGCTCTTGCCAGATGAGGGCCCACCTGGGGGAGGGGCAGGCAGGGCTGCCACTGTGACCACAAGCTAAGGCAATCAGTGGGGAGGAAGAAGGGTGGCAGCTGCCTTGTTAATCAGGAATGGCAGCATCTGCTGCTGCCGGGCCCAGCTGGTTGGGATGGATGAGCTCCAGGGAACGAAATCTTAGCCCCGCTCTGCCTACTTTCCTGCCTCCCCGGGGCTGGCGGATCCTTTGTGAGGTCACAGAGTCCCTTTGGGTCTGGATCAGCCTGGCCACACGTGCTGCTGTCTCCCTCTGCTGGCTGGAGTCCACCCCACACCTGCCCCCACACCTCCTGGACCCCTTGGCTGTCTGGCCCAGGCTACTAACCTCCTGCCTGTACTTATCCTTGATGGCCGCCCATAGGCCTTCCTGAAAGCTGGCAGCATCCACCTGCAAGGCCTCTCCTAGCAGAGCCTGGAGCAGAGGACAAGATCAAGGCTACTCCAGGGGCTGAAGGCTGCCAAGGGCTTTCCTTACAAGCTGCCCTCAAGTACAGCACCCACTTTGTCACCCCCATTTTGCTGATGAGAAAACAAGGTCCCAGTTAGGACAATCTGGAATTGAAACTTCTCCGACAGCAAGGGGAGGCACTGGGGTGAAGAGAGCCCTCTCCCTCACTGCCCTCCAGAACCCCTGGGGGACTCATCTAAGCCAGGGATCCAGACAATGGGAAGACGAGAAACCCGGGCCTGGTGGAGGTAAAGCTGAAACCTCCCCCACATAGAAGGAAGACTTCCTGGAGAGGCTCCCTGCACTGGCACTGCCACCTGCTGACAGTGCCTACCTGGGGGAGCTCCCCCGCCCCGTGGCTTCACTGAGGGAAGGAGAGAAGGCTCCCTCTGCCTGCCCACCACCAGCTGGGAAGGTGCATGCATGTCCCAGAACACAGGGCTCCCACCTGAGCCCCATTATTACCAGGCTTTGCACTTCTCCTTTAGGCCCAGCCATAAGAGAGGAGGGGAGACATGCACATCTGCATGTCTGCACCTCACCCCCCACCTCCACCTCCCAGGTCTTTAAGAGAAGACTCAACCCACCAAGTCAGGAATTGAGGACTGCTGCTGCCCCAAGATGCGCAGGCCTCTGGGCTACAGGCCGGCCCAGCTCAGAGTAGGGCTTAGTCCAGTCTCAAACTTTGCTCTCCCAGCCTCTAGGCCCTTGCCCCGGCTGGGGGCTGGGTGCACATGCTGCAGCACTAGCTAGTGGGATGAGGGTCCCATTACCTGGGCTTCAGTTTCTGACAAAGCCCCATCACCATCCGGATCCAGTTCTGGATGAGTCTGAAGTTCAGCCACTGAAATCCTGGAGAGAGGTGGAGAGAGTGTCGTTCTGGTGGCACTTAGGTGTGTAGAGAGGGAAATGGAAGGGGGAGCCGGCCCGGGGCAAGCTGTCAAAGGCCAATAAGCCGCCTCCCCCCCCCCCAAGCCAAGACCCTCTACCAAAACTTAGAATTTATCATTTCTTCCTCAATCCCGGGACACCTTAGAAGTCGGGTACTACTGCACAACAAACAGGGTCAAGAAGACGAGTTCATATCCTGCTTAGACAGCTCTGTGACCCTAGGCAAATCAATTACCCCTGCTGGGCCGCATGACTCCCTCATCTGCAAAATGACCAAACTGGACTAAGCGACCTCAGACGTCTCTTTTCAATTCAAACTCTCTGGTCCTGTTATTATTTTTGATTCAAGAAGAACAGAGTATAGAGAATATGTGCCTCTTTCCAGGCCCACACCAAAACCACCTTTCTTTCCGGTCTTCAGCCAATAGTTTGGCATTATCATTAAATATGTGGGGAGACAGTCAACCTCAGGGCTAAAAACACCTCTGGCAACCTAAGGCCCAGCTTCTTAAACTGTGGCTTGTGACCCCCCATGGGATCTCATAACTGAATGTGGGGAGTCACCAAACTATGATCATCATTAAATGTCTGAATTACACACCTATTTTATATACTACTGTTTAATACTACTATTTTTTACATACCTGGAATCATGTAAGAATTTCTTGAGTGAAAAGAGGTCAAGAGTGGAAAAAGTTTAAGAAAACCTGAGCCATGGCAGCTCCAATCTCAGAGCTATTTACCCTTCAGGCTAGGAGTCCCACCTCCCTAAGTCAGAGGGAGACAGATCTAAGGGTGAACCTCCAAACTGCTCTTCCTGTGCAAGAACTAGGAGTTTGCAGCAGGCTGTAGCTGCAGGGAGGAGGCTCCAGGAAGTAGCACCTGACACAGCCCACAGCACGTCCCACAGCACTCACACTCCATCGGTGTTGTCATCCAGCTCCTGGAAAGCACTGGCAGCCTGTTCCTGGTCCCGGGCAGCCCTGGCTGCTGCCTGCTGCTCTGTTCACAAACAACCGTCTTCGTTACTGTATTGCTCTGGCAGGGAGCTGGGACTGTTCCCAAAGCCAGGAGAAATGGAGAGGCAAAGGGGCACTCCTCTTCCTACCTCTCTGACCCCTAGGCCCTGGTCCTCTTTGTCTTTGCCTTGAAAAGTCATTTTCTAACCAAATTCCACCCCTCCACGATTCTGCCCTTCCCTGACTCCCTCAGCTCCACTCTCACTCTCAGTCCTTAATGTGGCTAACAATTCCCAGTGAAAATAAATGCTATCCTGTCTCATGCTGGGAGGGAGGGCACAGGGGATGCCATTAAGGACAGTCACCTTCCCACAGCTTCTGGTGCCGTTCCTTGAATTCCTTCTCAGGCTTCTCAGCCTCCTCCTTCACTGCTCTCAGCATCGCCACTTGCTCCTCCAGGGCCTTTTTCGACTCTTGCAAGCCAAGAAGCTTGCTCTGGTTGTATGAAAGAGAAGTATGTCACTGGGGCCAGGCTGGCCAGGGACAAAGTCCCCATGACTGGCCCTCTCTCATTCAAAGAGCTTGAAGATGCAGCTGAGAAAACCCTTTTGCAATCCTAAATGCAGAACTAAAATGGAGTTTAGGCATCCTCTGAGGCAGTCCCTTCATTCTACCACAGAAAAGAACAGAGAACTCAGACCCAGTCATTTGGCTTCAAGTAAATTCTACTACAAGCTGACCATTATCCACGTTCTTAGATCTGCTAATCCCATTCTTTCCAGTAGGAGCTAGAACTCCCTAACAGCTGCCCTAGGTCAGCTGGGCAAAGGTCAAAAAACCAACCCTGCCACACAAAAGCCGTCCCTACCCTCATTTGCATGTCCACAACCCACATTACCAGGGCAATCATTGGGTTCAAGGAGAAAAGGAGTCTGCTTGTCTTTAGTAAAGAATCAGATGGTGGGCAGAGTCACCAAGTGAATTGAGCAAGGGGATAGACATTCAAATGAGCAAAGGGGTTTCAATTCATTCAACAAAGGCAAGAGAGGGATTAAGGAACCTTTCTGTCTCAGCCACAATTCTATTTGCTTCATTCTAGAACAAATCTTGGGGCCAAGTAAAGAGGAGAGAGGTCCAAGAGGGAGAACAGGATCTTCTTAGAAATCACACAAACAGGAAACCCCCTCAAGTTTTCACCAGAGAGAGAATCCTTAATCCCTTCTCCTCTACCTCTAGGCTCCTGATACAATCAGGGATCACCAGAATTAGCTGAAATGGGCCTTGGAAATATTTCTTCCAACTCTCTCACTTCATAGGTGAGGCTAGATGCTCAGAGATACTGAAGGATTTACCCATGAGCACACAGAGAGGAAGGAGTCACCCTGGGACTCAGGGATCAATTTAAGCCCTGGTCTTTCTCCTTGTGGAACAGTCCCCAAGAAGCAGGCTAGGAACAGTTTGATGCCTCACCCGTTTCTCCTCCTGGCCCCTCTTCCCTTCTTCAATCAAGATCTTCTTGAGCCGGAAGCCCTCACGGGCAACCTCTGCCATCTGTTCCAGAGTCTCCTTCTCCTTCCGGCCCATTTCCCTAGGTGGACAGCCAAAGGGGAGGAGGAGGAAACAGAGGGGATTAGGGACAGCAGAATTTCTGGAACCAAACTTCTCAGTTTTCCAATGGCTCCCCAAGGGGGGGGGAAATGAGTTCCAACTAGGCTTTGAAGAACCCCAATCATGGAGAAAGAATGGAGAGCGTGCCAGAACTGGTTTATTTCTGTGTGTGTGTGCCTAAGAACCCAAGTACACTCTCAAGACTAGGACTGGGGGCATGCACCTACAAGGGAGAAAGGAGTTATTCCCACAGCCACATACCTGCATGTGTTCTCACAGACGACGCCACTGTTGTACTCATCTGTGGCATCGCAGCAATCTGAGGGAAGGGAGCAGAGTGCCAGTAAGGCTGACCTGGTACCCATTTTCCTGCCCTCGCCCTGCCCATTCCCTAGCCCAGCTTTAAAAGGAGTCCTACCACAGATGCCATCATTGACACGACTCGAGGGAATATAGTGGGGCTTATAGCCAGCATTGGTACAATGGAAGCGTCCTTCCGGGCAGGCAGCAGTTCCTGATAGTCATGGAGAAAGGGAGAAGTTATTTATTCCATCCCACTGAAATAAGGTGATCCAAGGTGGAAAATGAAGCAATGTGCTGAGACATAGGCCAAAGGATGGGAGAACAAACAAAAGGAAACAGAGGTAGGTAGAAAGAAAAACACATGGGGACACACGTCAAGTTGCAAATATAGACACAGAGGAGAAAGACACAGATAAGGCACAGAGATAGAGAAGCAAGAATGGAACCAACAATAAAATCCCTTTATTTGGCTTTTAAAACCCTTTATAACTTGGCTCCTGTCTATCTTTTCCAATCTTCTTACATTTTATCAGGCCCATTCTCAGCAATCTAGGGACACTGGCTTCCTTCCTGCCTCTCCACTTACCAATTTCCAGGATTTTCACTGGCTGTCTCCTGTACCTGGAATTCTCTTCATCCTCATCTCTACCTCCTTCATTCCTTTAACAAGAAATCTTAGCAAGACTTAGCGTCTTCCCTCTGAGATTACCTGTTCACAGTAATTTTCGTTTTGTCTTGAGGACAGAGGATTTTTTGTTTGTTTGTTTTTGCCTTCTTTGTATCTGTAACACCTTTAGCTTGGCTCACATAGCAGACACTTAATAGATCCTTGCTGACTTGAAAAAGAGACCAAAACTGACAAACCCAGAGAAAGACAAAATGGTAGACATAGCCACAAGGATCTACAGAAAAAAATGCAAAGACTTATGGAAAGATGGACATGGGCAGTTCAAAAGAAATAGATGGGTGGACAAACTGAGAGAGATGCACACAACTAGACCCAGATAGGCAGATGCAGATTAAAAAACAGATGCACAAAAATGGACTGCCAGCAATGAACACAAAAATAGACAGGTGGTCCGATATTTTCATAAACATAGAAAAACAGCAAACAGAAAAACACAGTTGGACAAACACATGAATGGACATACAGAGGCAGATGGATGGATTCAAATAGAAAGATACACAAAGACAGGCATATCTCTAAAGATGCAGAGATAAGTAGATACCAGATGGACAGGTCAGTAATGTAGAAGCAAAATATGAAGATGTTGAGACAAACAGATGGGCACAGAGAAAGAAAAATATATTATATGGGCAGATGGAGAAACAAACAGAGGGACAGAAAGCAAGAGATAGACTCCTAGCCATGTGGACAATCTGGATCACATACAGATAAAGGGACTAAAAGAGTCATCAAGACATACACAAAAAGATCAACAGAAAAACAAAACAAACAAACAAACAAAAAAAACCCGAGGAAGTCTAAGAAGAGCTCCTCTCTCTTGATGATATACAGCCATTTCCCTTCCACCTGAAGATGTAGTTGGGCGCACCCTTTTGCTAGGGTGCACCCAGGGAACACTCTTTTTGCCCCTTCTGCCCTTTCCCGTGGGTCCCTCATTCCCACCTGGTTCATCTGAGCCATCTTGACAATCACAGTAGTCATCATTTACTTGATCAAAGGGAATAGTGGAGGACCCATCCAGGCAGGTGAAAGGCTTAGTTTTGTCATAGAAATGATGATCTGAAGAGGATAAGGAAAATACCTTTAGCTTCTCACCCACATCAGATCAGTGGACTCAGTAAAGCCCCATTGACTACAAAGGCTTCTAACAGTCTCCCCTGGATTAATGCATAACATTAGGCACAAACACTAACACAGAGGTTGCTTCCTTAAATATATTCTTCCTCAGCTCCCAACTCAAGAATAGGAAATTTACATAACGGCCAACCAAAAGCCAGGTCTCGTTCCCACTCCAGGTCCCAGTTCCAGACTTTAGGAGATTGCTAGAGGGTCCAGGGCAGCTCCTCCTAACCAGTCTCCTGCAAGGGACTCACTAGTTAGGGAGACACCCCGAGGCCTTTTGACTTCAACAGCAGCTGTGGCAGTGCTTAGTAGCAGCAGCAGAGGAGGCAGAAACATTGTGCTGGGCACAGGAAGCAGCAGCAACTCTTAGGACAAGAGGAAAAACACAAGGGAGAAGGTGAGGGCCCAGGGAAAGGAATGGCTATTCTTCTCTTTCAAACTACAATAGCAATCACAGAGCAGACAATCGACGTCCTCGTGCTAACTGCAGGAATCTATCCGCCTCCTAGCCAATGGGGCCCAGCGACCCTTGGCCAATAAGAGCCCCTCCCCCCTCTCAGCCAATGGGAGACCCCTCCCCCCTCCCCCGCCACCGAGAGCCTGTCGCCCTCCTCCCAGTCAATGGGAGTCCCACATCACTCCCTCTCAGCCAATGGGAGTCCCAACCTCTCAGCCTCCCTCCCTCTCAGCCAATGTAGGCCCCTCACCACAAATGCAAGCCCTCATCAGTCTCCCACCCACCCAGCCCGCCGGTGGACCTACGCGGGGCCGGAGCCAGAAGTCACTTTCGTCCGCCCCTGCTCCCCAACACACGCCCGATCAGGGGCCAGCCAGGAACAGGAAACGGAAGTAAGGAACCTCAGAAGTTCCGGCTTGCTGTCCAATCCCGGATGCCCGGAAGAGGGGCGGGAGCGACCACTCTGGCAGCCATGTTGAGAGTGGCGGAAAGGAATCTCAAGCTCTAACAACCATCTTGGGTAGGACTGTAAGAGCCGGGGGGAGGGGTCTCGCGCTTAATGGCGGCTGTAGGCGCCATCTTGATAGTGGAGCGATTTACTGCTAAAAAGGCAGAAATGAATGAAAAATCCTTTTATCCTCCTTCCCTGGCGTCACTGATAGTTCTGGCTCAATCTCCAAAGACTGGAAATCCGAGATCATTTGGCAGTCGGGCCCCGCCACCTTTCCCTCCCTCCTTCTTTTCCAGCATGCCCCGCCCAGTCTTAAGGCTGATCCCAGTTCCCGTCCCCGTGGCGCAGCGTCAGCCAATGGGAATGATCGCGTGGGACGCGGCCGGTTTCCATGGTAGCGGCTGGCGGGGAAGGGGGAGATGGTTTCCTAGCAACAGAGACAGATGCTGAGAGGCTCCATCTGGACGTAGTCTGGGTGGAAGTCCCAAGGACCCTCGAATCTGAGCCTCAGGCGCCAGCAGAGCTCCTTCCAGGAATGTCCAGGCGCTAGCTTTTCCCACAGTTTCCTCTTGTCCTGGGACAGCCTTTCCCTGAACCCTGGGAATAAGCCTTCAGAAACTCTCTATTCTACCCGGAACTCCAGCCTTTTTTCCCCCTTCTCTCACCTTCGTTTCTTCTGATTTCCCAGGATACGCTCCCCATTTTCTAAATCCCACGGGCTTGGCCACAACCTGCTCCCTCAACCCAGGAGAATCCTTTCTCATAGGCTAATTTCTGCTCCCTCCCCTGGGGTAGACTCATCCTACCCCTTTTCCAGGGGCTAAGGACTCCTCTGCAAAGGCTTAAGCATGGTTCCCCTACACTCCCCAGCTCCTTCCCCCTACCCTAAGCCCGGCTCCCTCTCCTCGCGGTCCCGGCGTCTGCCAAAAAACTCCACAGAGCCGACCACCTCCCATCCATGCTGGAGTCAAGCCTCCAGTTCACGTGCAGATTAATGAGCTGCACAGGAAAATCCAAATGTTAGGTAAGCATGGGGGGGGGGAGATAAAGGAAGGAAAGAAACGGGTCAACTGAGGTGGTCCAAGGAGGGGGGTTGGAGAATTAATCACAAAGGAGCTATAGTCTAGGATAGCAGAGGGAGAGAGGAGAGTTGGAAAGAAGTGGGGCTCAGGGAGAGATAAGGCAATGATCATGATAGAAAAAAGGAAGGAAAGGGTGCATAGGACAGGATGGACAAAATCGGTGTCAGAAAGGAGGTCAGGGCAAGACTTGAGAGAACTTGGGGGTTCATAGTCAGAGAGGGAGATCAAAGACAGGGCGCTAATAGAGAGAGGGTCCCCTGGGGAGAGGGACATAGGAAAGAAGAGTAAGACTGGCAAGGCAGCTAATGGGGAAGATGGAAGGAGAGATTCAGGAGGAGATTAGGAAATGGGGTCTTGGTGGTGGGGCAAGAGCTGGTGCATGGGAATGATTGTGGGGAAGGTGAGGAGGTGGGAGGATGGGGCGTGCTCACACTCCACTTTGCCCCCAGAGGGCGACCGTAAGTCCGTCTATGAGAGCACTCAGTGGACCATCAAAAAGAACAAGGAAACTATTAAACGTCTTCGAGAAGAGAACAGGATAAAATACCAGAAGCTGGCAGACTTGTTCAGTGTGAGGGTTGGGATTAAGGGAGCTGAAAAGAAGGGACTGGGTGGGGGGAAGGAAGGAGGGGAGGAGGCTCCCATGCTCCACTGACCTTTAAGGGGAAAGCTGTGCAAACCAGGCACTCGGGCTGGCCTCCACCAAGGCCACGTGGGTCATGGGAGCAGGTTGTTGAAGGAAAGCAAGGTTCCTTCCCTTTCTTTTCCAAGGGGGGAGTATTTGTGTCGGGGGACTTTGCTTCTAAGGTACTTGGAGAGCCAAATAAATGATGCCCTTGCCTGTGGGTAAAGCAAGTTTGGGGGTGGGATGGGGTAAGAAATGTTTTTGGGTTCTTGATTTCCCAGGGTGAGGAGAGAGTGGTACGCTGGATCATCCGAGAATGGACGGAGGAAAAACCTTATCTGAAAAACAAGGATGGGGAGGTAGGTGGCCAAGGGAACCTCAGCCATGGCAGGACACTCAACCTTCAGACTCCCAGGAGCTCCTCCTAATGGATCCTGACTCAGAATGTAAAACATGTAAATGTATTTGTATGTATGCACACACATGCATACATAAACAGGTAACATACGTCACACATTGCATATATGTGGCCACTTATATACACATACAAAGCAGTATATTGTATATGTACACATGTATATGTGTTATTTGGGCATATATGTATATGTAGTATATGTCCATGTTGCACATGCATGAACGACATGCTCTACACATATGGCGTGGCTTTGTGCGTATGTATGAGTTGTCTA
This sequence comes from Myrmecobius fasciatus, assembly GCA_023553655.1. Taxonomy (NCBI): domain Eukaryota; kingdom Metazoa; phylum Chordata; class Mammalia; order Dasyuromorphia; family Myrmecobiidae; genus Myrmecobius; species Myrmecobius fasciatus. The sequence continues at coordinate 3,126 of JAJPUD010012601.1, read as the reverse complement.
CACCCTTATATCTATCATGACATCTTGATCCCCAGTGTGCCCTTGCCCTTGTGGATTACCGGCTAAATGAGAAGATGAAACAGCTAAATGCCCTTCGACATGAAGCAGAACAAAGGCAACAACGAATAGCAGAACTCCAGCTTCAATATTCACTCCGAGAGCTGGAGACAAATGAATTTCAAGACACTGACAATGAGGTGGCAAAGGTGGGAATTAGGTCTGACAGGACCAAAGCACAGTGGGAGCAAGAACACGAGTAGGTTATGGCAGCGCTTCTTAAACTTTCTCCACTCTTTTTTGCCTGAGAAATTTTTACTTGACCCAGGTATATAAAATAGGATATCCAACTCAAATATTTACTCATAATAAATCATAAAGAATTTTATTTAAAAATAAGTCTGGTGTATATATATATATATATATATATATATATATATATATATGTAATTTTACTATTGAGAGGGATGTGCTTGTTTATTTTTACATAAAGAATTACATCTTGGTGAAATGTTTGACACTTCTTACTGTTGCCAAATTTTTTATGAGTCCCACATTCAGTTATCCTATAAGGGTTCTCAACTCAAAGTTTAAAAAGCTTTGGGTTATGGGACCAGAGAGCTCATCATCGGCTGATGATCCGGAGAGAAGCAGGCCAATGGCTGCCACTTCTCCCTCAGACTATTCGAAACCTGGAAAATCGACTGGAAAAGGCCAAGCTGAAGGCTGCTGAAGCAGAACACATCACTCGAGTTTATCTGCAGCTGAAGGCTTACATGCAGGTGTGGCCTTGGGAACAGTGGGATAGGACGAATATGAATGAGCTACTTGTGTGTGGTGGGGTCCCATAAGTAGAAACTTATTGTGAGGAAATTGCTGTGAGGAGGGAGTTTGGCTCTCTGGTGAAGATTGGGGAAGACTATGGGCCCTCTTCCCTGGCTCCTGCACTCCAGCCTGGCCTTCCCCTCCCCTGGTTCCCAGGAGGAGAGCCTGAACTTTGAGAACAGACTGGATGCAATGGAGGCTGAAGTCATTCGACTAAGACGTGAATTGGCAGAACTGCACTCTGTGACCCAGGAAGCCACAAATGCTCGGGATGCTGCTAAGGTATGCCAGTCTCACTCTGATCTTTACCGGACCTCAACCTGGGCAAACTATTGCACATCACTATGGGGCACCCTTAGATCCAATAAGCCTGTGAATCCAGCCTCCAGTGGCAAAGCTGGTCTTGGAGGAGAGGCCATGAGGATGTGAGCAGCAGCCCCTTTCCCTTTGTTCCAGGGTCCAGAACCCTGACACTTGGCACCCATGAACTTCCTCTCACTGATATTCTTGCCACCTTCTCCCCCACCCAGAGTGAACTTCAGAAGCTGGAAGAAAACTTATTCAGAGATAAGAAGGAGAGAGACAGGGTACTGCTGGAAGCCAGGAGGCGAACGGAAGAGAAGAAGCTTCAGAATGAGCGGATTGAGAGGAAGGTGGGTGGGCTCAGCTTCAGAGGAGGCCAGGGATGGCAGAAGAAATGAGGACCCTGCCTTCCATGCTACCCATTGTATCCACAGACCCAGCAGCGAGACCAAGTAGCTCTTCGGTCTGAAGAGATCTTTATAGATGCCCAGGGGACAAAAACAGGCAAATTAAAGAACCGATGGGAGATGTACCAGACAGAGGCTGCATTTGATAAGATCAAGGTTGCCACCGGCATATCTGACCCCAGTGTGAGTCACTGCATAGGGGAAGGAGAGGCTTTGTCCCCTGAACCTACCTAAGGAGGGAAGGGTACTCTAGCTGGGGGAAATAAGACTTAAGGCTGTAGCAGTTCCTGGGAACCCAGAGGAAATAAGCACCCATAAATGGAAGGACACCTTCAACTCTAGACAAGATATAGAAGAGCCTAGAAGATTCGTGAGGCTCTGATTGTCTGTCTCTCCCTTTCTCTGTGTCTCATGCCCTGTGACCTGGGGGTAGGTAGATCAGATAGCCAATATGTTCCAGTGTCTGAGAATGACTCCACTTCTAATCCATGTCTGACCAGGTAGGAAGGAATGTAGGCTGGGTTCTCCTAGGTATGTCTGTGTCCCTGAGTGAGCAGATGGGGGTGGGGGGGGCAGTCTGTAGTACACAGGTTCATGGCCCAGAGTGAGACTTTCACTCATCTGGAGAACCTGAAGCAAGATAATGAAGTGACGCTCACTACCCTGAAAGTAGACAAGAAACGTCTGCAGCAAGAGCTCACTCAGCTCAAGTATTCTGGAGAGACCAAGGCCATCAGGTCAGAAGGAAGGGAGAGGGTGCTAGATGGGGTAGGGATTGGGTGTGATGCTTTAGGACTTCCCAAGGCCCCTCACATTGTTCTTCCCCTTCCCCCTCAAACCCAGGCATAAGCAGATCATCTCGGAGCTGCAAGAAAATCTGGACACCCAGGAGAAACAAGTAGCAGAAGCTAAGGAGGACATGCAAAATACCATTCTTGCACTGCAAACTGCCAAGGCTGGGATTGAGCACCTGGCTGAAAAATTGCAGCATATCCCTGTGGTATACATATGAATCCCTCCTCCAAGCCCCAGATTTGCCCCACCCCAGCCTTTTAAGGCCCCTGTTTATCCAACTTCAATAAGTTACCCCTTTATACTTAATACCTCCCCCACTTTCCCAGGATCTCCCACAGACACTCCCCATCCCTCCCTCCTCCCCATCTTTGGAGGGCATCACCCACAAACTTCCTGAGACCTCAGTTTCTCCCAACCGCATTTCCTAGGAGAAAAGCAAAATGGAGCTAAACCCCAATGCCCCAGATTATGTACTGGACCTCATGGCTCAGGTTGAGGAGAAGGTGCTCAAGCTTCAGAGTGAAATGGAGGAACGCAATGTACCAGACCTACTGCAAAAGCTTGCTGAGCGGGAGGTAGGAGCCCTGGAAGGGTTTAAGTGGGAAACTATTCCAGATTTTCCCTCTTTCCATCATGCCCCCTGCTCCTGGATGGTTGAATCCCTAGACAGACCTCCCCCATTGTTCAGTGGCGATTTCAGTAAAGCACTTAGCACAGGGCTTGGTATGAAGTAGCTGCTTATATGCATTATTTCCTTGCCTCTCTTTCCCCCAGCAGCCCCTTACTCTGTCCTTTCTTC
>JAJPUD010012600.1:0-25005 GCA_023553655.1 Myrmecobius fasciatus | reverse complement strand
TACATCTTGACCAAGTAGGATTTATACCAGGAATGCAGGCCTGGTTCAATATCAGGAAAACTATCAGCATAATCAATTATATTAATAACCAAACTAACAAAAAACATTTGATTATCTCAATAGATGCAGAAAAAACATTTGATAAAATCCAACACCCATTCCTATTAAGAACGCTAGAGAGTATAGTAATAAATGGGCTTTTCCTTAAAATGATTAGTAGCATCTACTTAAAACCATCAGCAAGCATTATATGTAATGGAGACAAACTAGAACCATTCCCAGTAAGATCAGGAGTGAAACAAGGCTGCCCACTGTCACCATTACTATTTAATATTAGAAATTTTAGCTTTGGCAATAAGAGAAGAAAAAGAGATAAAAGGAATTAGAGTAGGTAATAAAGAAACCAAATTATCACTCTTTGCAGATGACATGATGGTATACTTGTTTTGTTTTTTTTTATTAATACTTTTTATTTGCAAAACATATGTATGGGTAATTCCTAAACATTAACCATTGCAAAGCTTTCTGTTACAAATCTTTCCCCCCTATTCCCCACCCCTCCCCTAGATGGCAGGATGTCCACTATATGATAATTATGTTAGAATACTTAAGAAATCGAATATATGTAGAGTTATTGCATCATTTTTTTGTGCAGGAGAAATCATATCTACAAGAAAGAAAAATCTGATAAAGGAAATACAATGCAAGCAAATTTCAATAGAGAACATGAAAATGTTATGTTGTGGTCCACATTTCACATCCCTCTCTCTGGGTGTATATGGCTCTCTTCACTGAACAATTGGAATTGGTTTGAAGCATTTCATTGTTGACGAGAGTGATGTTTATTAGAACTGATCCTCATATAGTATTGTTGTTGCTGTGTACAACGATTTCCTGGTTCTGCTCATCTCACTCAGCATTAGTTCATGCAAGTCTCTCCAGGCCTCTCTGAAATCGTCCTGCTGGTCGTTTCTTACAGAACAATAATATTCCATAACACTCATATACCATAATTTATTCAGCCACTCTCCAATTGATGGGCATCCATTCAGTTTCAAGTTTCTAGCCACTACAAAAAGAGCTGCCACAAACATTCTTGCACATGTGGGGTCCTTTCCTTCTCTTATGATTTCTTTGGGATATAAGCCCAATAGAAACACTGCTGGGTCAAAGGGTATGCATAGTTTGATAACTTTTTGAGCATAGTTCCAAACTGCTCTCCAGAATGGCTGGATCCGTTCACAGTTCCACGAACAATGCATCAGTGTCCCAGTCTTCCCACATCCCCTCCAACATTTAAATGATGGTATACTTAGAGAACCCTAGAGATTCAACTAAAAAACTACTAGAAACAATTCACAACTTTCGTAAAGTTGCAGGATTCAAAATAAATCCACATAAATCATGAGCATTTTTATATATTACCAACAAAGTTCAGCAGCAAGAGATAGAAAAAGAAATTCCATTCAGAATAATGGATGATAGCATAAAATATTTGGGAATGTATCTGCCAAGAAAATGTCAGAAACTATATGAACTAAACTACAAAATACTTTCCACACAAATAAAATCAGACCTAGTCAATTGGAAAAACATTAAGTGCTCATGGGTAGGCCGAGCGAATATAATAAAAATGACAATACTACCCAAACTACTTTACTTATTTAGCGCCATACCAATCAAACTCCCAAGAAATTATTTTACAAATCTAGGAAAAATAGTAGCAAAGTTCATTTGGAAGAACAAAAGGTCAAGGATTTCAAGGGAATTAATGGAAAAAAAAAAAAAAAGACAGGTGAAGGTGGCCTTGCTGTACCAGATATGAAAGTATATTATAAAGCAGCAGTCAAGAAAACTATTTGGTACTGGCTGAGAAATAGAGCAGTCGATCAGTGGCATAGAATAGGATATCAGGACAAACTAGGTAATAACGTTAGCAATTTAGTGTTTGATAAACCCAAAGACCCCAGCTTTGGGGATAAGTACTCACTATTCGGCAAAAGCTGCTAGGATAATTGGAAACTAGTGTGGAAGAAATTAAGGCTGGACCAACACCTAACACCACACAGCAAGATAAGATCTAAATGGGTTCATGATCTAGATATAAAGAGTCATATTATAACTAAATTAGAGGAACATAGGATAGTTTACCTCTCAGACCTGTGGAGATGAAATAAATGTATGTCCAAAGAAGATCTGGAACTCTTAATTGAACACCAGATAGATAATTTTGATTATATTAAGTTAAAAAGTTTCTGTACTAACAAAACTAATGCAGAGAAGATTAGGAGGGAAGCAATAAATTGGGAAATCATCTTTACATTTAAAGGTTCTGATAAAGGTCTCATCTCTAAGATATATAGAGAATTGTCTCACATTTATAAGAATTCAAGCCATTCTCCAATTGGTAAATGGTCAAAGGATATGAACAGACAATTTTCAGATGATGAAATGAAAACTATTTATAATCATATGAAAAGTTGCTCCAAATCACTATTGATCAGAGAAATGCAAATTAAGACAACTCTGAGGTACCACTACACACCTGTCAGATTGGCTAAAATGACAGGAAAAGATAAAGATGAATGTTGGACGGGATGTGGGACATCTGGGACACTGATGCATTGTTGGTGGAGCTGTGAACGGATCCAACCATTCTGGAGAGCAATTTGGAGCTATGCTCAAAAAGTTATCAAACTATGCATACCCTTTGACCCAGCAGTGTTTCTATTGGGCTTATATCCCAAAGAAATCATAAGAGAAGGAAAGGGCCCCACATGTGCAAGAATGTTTGTGGCAGCTCTTTTTGTAGTGGCTAGAAACTGGAAACTGAATGGATGCCCATCAATTGGATAATGGCTGAATAAATTATGGTATATGAATGCTATGGAATATTATTGTTCTGTAAGAAATGACCAGCAGGACGATTTCAGAGAGGCCTGGAGAGACTTGCATGAACTGATGCTGAGTGAGATGAGCAGAACCAGGAGATCGTTGTACATGGCAACAACAGTACTATATGAGGATCATTTCTAAGGGACATGACTCTCTTCAACAATGAAATGCTTGCTTCAAACCAATTCCAATTGTTCAGTGAAGAAGGCCATATACACCCAGAGAGAGGGATATGAAATGTGGACCACAACATAACATTTTCATGTTCTCTATTGATGTTTGCTTGCATTGTATTTCCTTTATCGGATTATTCTTTCTTATAGATACGATTTCTCCTGAACAAAAAAAATGTGGCAATAACTATACATATATTCGATTTAAATATTCTAACATAATTATCATGTAGTGGATATCCTGCCATCTACGGGAGGGGTGGGGAGTAGGGGGGAAAAATTTGTAACAGAAAGCTTTGTAAGGGTTAATGTTTAGGAATTACCCATACATATGTTTTGCAAATAAAAAGTATTAATAAAATAAAAAAAATTTAAAAAAAGCAATATTTCTCTAAAATCTTCTCTTTTCCAGGCAAAACATTCACAATTTCTTCAACCAATCATATTTTTTTTGTGTATGTTCTATTTTTTGTCTAACTAGTCATTGTTCTCTGAATAAGGACTGTCTTGTCATTGCCTTTCTTGAATTGTAATATGAAGAATTAAATACAGGATTCTAGAGGACCTCATCAAAGGAAGTGTAGTAATGAATTATCATCCCCCTTATAATATAATTCTTATAACACACATTATTATTCTCATCTTTTTGATTTTACCTGAAACTTCCTGCCCATGAAAACTCTCAGAGGTTTTAAGGTAACTGGTGTCCTAGAAGCCATGATTTTCCTTTCTTAAATGGGAATTTATGTAATTTCATAAAGTAATTTATGAAATTACTTTTTCTGAGTTTCTTGCTTATTCAAGAGTTTCTAACCAATGTGGAATCTTATCTTCACTCATATAATTTATTTGATTGGGTCTTATTAGGAGGAAAAAAAAAACTACTTGAAAAATATCTCAAGTATTTTTTGTCAGCCAATACATTACCTTACATTCCCATATTCTTTCATCTTCAAATTTGATGAGCAAGCCATCTCTGCCTTTATCCAAGTAATTGATAAAAATGTTAAACTTAATTTGACCATAGTATTAAGTATCCACCATCCTGTTTCCAAAAACTATATTTTATGGACTAATTCCTTGATTTTCTATACTTACTTAAATATTCAAATATTATAAAGGAAACTAGTCTCTGAAGCTTCTTTACTCCCAGCAATTTAGAATTACTACCTCATACTTTAAAGAGAAAAGAAAATCAAAATGATCAGATGTTAGATATTCTGCATACTACTTGGGGCCACAAATAGAGTACTAGAAACAGAATATGCAAATACGAATCTTAACTGATCCACTGTAGATAAGCTCATTAATTTGAAATTCTTCACCCTCTAGGTAAAACCTCCTTGTAAATACAGTAACCCCAGTCTCCTAACTGATAACTACTTTATCCCATTGAGATCCAGTGATATACTGATAATATCCGTTGGGCAGATGTGATAGTTTTTAACAGAGTCATTCCTATCATTTAAATAGAGACACTCTCAATGAAGAAAAAGGGGTTAATACCACAAACAGATTTCTTTAATATTATAATTTCCCTAGTGAAACCAGTTTTTAAAGAGTCACTATTTCAAAAATAAGTCATATAGGTTTAAAAGCAAAACAAAAGTGATGTTTTAAAAGGACCTAACAGATAATTGTTGTATTATAAATAACAGCATTACTATACTGCATTATATTTAAATAGTATGGTACAACAGTGTGAATAATAATTGGACTTCATCATCAAGAGTAAACCAGTAAATTCCTCAGAAAACAAAACTATTCTTTTTATTTTCATTGGTTCATAACATCATAGTATAAGAGCTGTTTAAGGAGCTTGTTTTGTAGAAGCTAGAAAGTAGCTGTAAGACTTGGCTATTAAAAATAAATAATCTATTGGTACAAAGAATATTTGTAATAGCTCTTTTTGTGATGGCAAAGAATTAAAATTAAAGGAGTTTCCATCATTGTTTACAGTAGTACGGGGCATATTGTAACACTGATCAAATGTAAAAAGAAAAACAAAGCAAAATTAAAAAAAAAAGATATGTACTTTTATGTGTAGCAATTCCAAATAACTCATTCATGTTGAAAAATATTCATCTTCAGAAAAGCAATTAATTGATGATTGCTGAATGCACATAAAAGTATACTTTTTCCCCCATTCACTTTGCTTTTATTTATTTGCCTCCTGCCCTCAATATAGCTAATTCACACAAACCACAAATATTATAATGGGGCTCTTATCAATGAATAATGGAAGAAGAGAAGATTGGAAAGAGAGAATTTAGAACACATTTTTTGAAAGAATGTAAAATAAATTAAGAAAAGAAATGGCAGTTAATAGATTTTTTTTCATTTAAGTTTGTTAACAATAATGAGTCATGATTATTTTTCTACATAATTGTTATCCTTGCTTTTCTCAATTATCCTTGAAATTAATAGGTCAGTTCTTTCCAAAAAAAAATTTGGACCACATTTTTATTACATTTTAGTCATTTTTACTTCCTCATGTAACATAATAGAAACTTAAAATTAAGAGTGTTGTCTCCACTTTAATTGATGGACGAGTTTGTTATAGAACTGCTGATAGTTTTTTTTTTTCATTTTTCATTTATTTATTGCCTTCTATCCTGATTAATCCTTACATGTCATTGGGATGATCTAGTTGAATGAGATCTCTCATTAATCTAGCTGTATTTTTTTAATTCCCATACATTATTTTTTTCTAATTCTTTGATTGGTTACTATGTTTCATAAACTTCCATTATTCCTGTCTATAATATTTTAACACAAGTTTATATTAAAAAAAATTATGGATTTCATTTTTTGCTTGACAAGAAAATAAAATTAGGAAGTTTCTAAACTCTTTTGCTATCTTTGTTGCAACACTTAAGCTTGTAGTAGTTTAACTTTATTTGCAAATCATCTGTCAGAATCTATTTTTATTAATTTTTTTTGTTCAATGTTAACAGCTTCTTTAAATGACTCTTCTTGTGATTGTTTCAGTTGTGTAAGAGTTAATTTTTTCCCTAATTTGTTATTTATTTTTAATATTGCCTCTAACCAGTCAATGTCCTGAATGTTTACAAATACCTGATTCAGAAATCATTCCTACATGATTAACCATATGCTTCCTACTTGCTAAAATATAACTAAATTTTGAAAGTTTTTTTTTCAATGTTTATTATATCTAACACCACAAATTTCTTCTGGAAGAAAGAATGTTTATTATTCAGGTTTGACTGTTCTGCATAGTCTATTCATCTTCTGATTTTTATATATGCTTATTGCATAAGCCAATTTAATTTTCACCATCTCCCCCTCAACTCACTTTTGATTTGGTCACCAAAAATTAATTAATACTTTATTTTAATTTAAATGATGTTATTACATTTTCATAGAATTTTTTCACACACCATCTTCTGGGAAATATCTTAATATCTTATTGGAAATTATGTTTTTCATTGTCTTTTTGTCAAAAGTTTACATGATAATTAGATCTTTAATGTCACAACTCATGAGATAATCAGTGCCTCCTGAATTTCTTGTTGCTTTTGAATGCAATTCAGCCAACTGTCTGATCACCTCTTCAAGGAGAATCTATGAATCAAACTTAGCTTTTTAAAAATTTTCTTTTTCAGAAAATATCAAGCATATTGAGAGAATTAATAGAAGACAAAACAACAACAACAACAACAAAAAAGAATAAAAAAGAATCTGGCCTATCAGTACCAGACTTAAAATGGTATTAAAAAGTGGCATTCATGAAAAACATTTAGTGCTCTCTAAGAAATAGAGTGGTAGATAATTTAGGTATACAAGAAACAATAATGGATGACTATAAAAATCTAATGTTTGGTAAAAATCAAGCTTCAAGCTTCTGGGATAAAAACCCACCATTTGACAAAAATTGCTGGGAACAATGAAAAATAATATATCAGAAATTAGGCATAAACCAGCATCTCAAACCATATACCAAGGTGAAGAGATATACATAAAGGGTGATACTATAAACAAATCAGAAGAAGAAAGGACAGCTTTCTTATCTTTGGAGAAGGGAAGAATTTGAAACCAAAGACAAATCAGAGAACATTATGAAATGAAAAAGTTAATTTTGAGTGTATTATATTAAAAAGCTTTTTCTCAAACAAAATCAATGAAAGCTAAGAAACAAATTTTTGCAGCCAATATTTCTGACAAAGACCTTATTTCTGAAATATAGAGAAATCAATTGAATCTGTAAGAATGCAAACCATTCCCCAATTGATACATGGTCAAAAGATATAAACAGACTTTTTTTTTTTTAATTAAAGCTTTTTATTTTCAAAATATATGCATGGATAACATTCAACATTTGTCTTTGAAAAACCTTGTTCCATTTTTTTTTTCTTTCCACCCCTGCACTTAGAGAACAAATAATCCAATATCTGTTAAACATGTATGACTCTTCTATACATATTTTCACAAATGTTTTCCCCTTTTGCTTTGCATCCACCCTTGGGAAAGGATGGATATTCAATGAAATAGAGGACTTTCAAATATTCTTGATGGAAACATCCAAGCTGAATTAAAATTTGATTTTTGAATACAGGACCTAGGAGGAGAAGGAAAGGGAAATTATAAGCGACTTAATAAGATGTATTTGTTTACATTTTTATATGGAAAGAGAATAATTATAATTCATAAGAACTTTCTCATTATTAGAGCATTAAGAATGAGTATTTATAGACAGTGATCACAAATGTGAAGTGAATATGAAGGAATAATATCTAAAAAATAAAATTAAGAAATGAGAGGAAATGTACTGGATAAAGGGAAAGGGAGAGTGAATTTGATGATTTTCTTTATTTCACTGTTGCCATGGACAAAAATAAAGATAATCATTGCCAGATTTTCAGACTATCAATTAATTTTTCTTGTCCTTGGAAAATAGATAAAATCAATTTTTAAAAATATATTTTGGGCTTCATTGCCAAAGTTATTGATAATACAAAGATACAAGTAGGTGAATTGAAGAATCAGAGAGTACTTTATAGATCAAAGAAACAATTTAATAAAACAAATCAGAATATCTCCTATAGAATAACAAACAACACAATATTACATTAAGGGCTTGTCTATGTGATGAATTTATTTCATTATTTGGTCAAACAATCAACAAGCTTGGAATTTGAAATTCTAGAGAGCAATGAAACTAGCTGGGTTTACAACTAAGAATCAACTACCCAACAAAACTGAAGTTATCTTGCATAAAAGAGATGAGAAAACAATTTCTATAGTGGGGGTTAAGAGAGGGAAGGGAAGCAGAGTGAATAAATATTACTCTTATCAGAATTAGCTCAAAGAGAGAACAAATTCACAAATATTCAATAGGTGTATGGAAAATTTTCTTACCCAGTAGTAAAGTAGGAAGGGAAGGGTATATGAGCAAGAGGGAAGATATATAAGCAAAAGGGAGTGGTCAAAAGTGGTCCTGCTTTTGAGGTTTCTTTTATAAGCACCTCATTCTCAAGTGCATGTGGAGATGAGTCTAATTCATAAAGAAATAAAAGTCATTTCCCAATAAATGAGCAAAAGATACAAACTAGGCCTGAAGTGATATGCAATCATGAATATCCTTTGACTTTGCAATATCACTACAAGGAATGTATTCTAAAAGAAGATTTTCCAAAATGGAAAAGGACCTGTAGGTACAAAAATATTTGTAACAGTTCTTTTCTCAAGGCAAAGAATTCTCCATCAATTGGGAAATGCTTGAATAAATTGTTGTATGTTATGATGAAGGAATATTATTGTTCTATGAGAAATGATGAACAACTTTTTAAAACTGAGGTGATTCAAGGAAATTCCAAGACTTATTATGAAAAGTCCCATCTACATCCATAGAGAAAACAATAGAGACTGATTATGAGTCAAAACACAACACATTAACTTTTATTTGTTTGTTTGCTTACTTGCTTTTCCTTTTTTTTCTTGTATTTTTCACGCTTTGGATTTGATTTGATTTTACACAGCATGACATATATGGTAACATGGTTAGAAGAATTTTATATGTTAATCTACATCAGATTGCTTTCTGTCATGGCCTGAATTATCTTATTGTTGAAAAGAGCCAAGTCCATCCCTTGAACACCCTTGGTTCTTCTCACTTCATTCAGTAAGAGTTCATGTAAGTCTTTCCAAGCTTTCTTTAGTCAGCCAGGTCAGCATTTCTTATGGAACAATAAAATTCCATTAATTTTATTAACATACTCAGCCATTCCCCAAATGATAAGCATAGAGTCAATTCTCATTTCCTTTTCACTATAAAAAGGGCTGCTAAAGACATTTTTGCACGTATCAGTCCTTTTCCCTCTTTTATGATCTCTTCAGGATTCAGACTCAGTAGAGACACTGCTGATCAAATGGTAATCAAAGGTTTATAGCCCTTTCAACTTAGTTCCAAATTGCCATCTAGAATGATTGGATCAGTTTATAAGTCCACCAACAATTCATTAGTGTCCCAGTTTTCCCACATCTCCTCTAATGTTTATCATTATCTTTTCCTGTCACTTTTAGCCAATCTGAAAAGTGTATAAAGTGGTACCTTAGAATTCTTAATTTGCATTTCTCTAATATATGGTGATTTAAAACATTTTCCATATGACTTTAATTTCTTTTAAAATTCTCTTTCATATTCTTTGAATATTTGTTAATTGAGAAATGACTTGCATTGTAATAAATTTGAGTCATTTCTCTATATATTTTAGAAATAAGTCCTTTATTATAAACACTGACTGCAAAAATTTCCCTCAATTTTCTGCTGCCTTTTTAATCTTGGCTGCATTGATGATCTTGTTTGTGCAAAAAAATAATAACCTAATGTAATCAAAATTATCACTTTGCACAACATAATGTTATCTAATTCTCCTTTAGCCATAAATTCCTCTCTTCTCCATAGTTCTGAAAAGTGGACTATGCCTTGTAGCCATAATTTGCTTATAGTATCATCCTTTATGTCTAAATATTGAACCTATTTCAATCTTATCTTGGTATAGGATAATGTTAGTTAATGCCTAACTTCTGCCATACTGTTTTTTGTTTTCCCCAGAAATTTTTGTCAAATATTGTCAAATATCCCAGAAGCTGAAGTCCTTGGGTTTATCAAACATTAGATTACCATAGTCATTGATTATTGCATCTTTTGAATGTGCCTATTCCACTTATTCACAAGTCTTATTTTTAGCCAGTATCAAATAAATGGTTTTAATGACTACTTCATAATAATACAGTTTGAGTACTGGTATTGCTAGTACACCTTCATTTTAATATTTTTCACTAATTCCCTTGAAATTCGAGTTTAAGGAATTGCCTTCTTTTCCCAGGCTGTTGACTGTCTCTTGAATACCTCTCATTTCTTTTCTCATTCTTTCTTCTACCTCTCTTACTTGTCTTTTAAAGTCTTTCATAAGCACTTCCAAAAAGCATTTTTAGGCTTGATAACAATTAATAACATTCTTTAAAATTTTCTCTTTGAACATTTTGTCCACCCCTAAGTTTGTGTTTTGGTCTTCTCTATCATCATAGTAGCTTTCTATCAAAGTTCATTTCTATTTCTTGCTTATTTTCTTTCCTTTTTTGTAATTCTTTTTTTCTTTTGTGGTCAAGCTCTACTCCTGTGATAAAGGGGGCAGTGTCCCAAGCTTCCTGTGCATCTCTAAGTCTTGGCTTTGAACCCAGGGATACCTTGTATTTGCCAAGGGGAGCTTTGCCTTCTCTTTCCAGGAAAAGCCTGGTTTCCCAGAATTTGCCTTCTTAGCTGGGACTGGAGGCTGCTCCACTTGTCTGCTCCATTTGTCTGCTCCTCTACAGAGCAAGGACTGAGGATTTCAGTTGCTGATCTTACAGCCCTCTCACTGACTTTCCCAGATTCTGTTTGAACTGGACTGAACATCCATTAAAGCCCAGTGAGACTGGCCTTTCTTGAAGTTTTTCAGTCTATCATGAGCTGGAGAGTGGTTTTATTCCATCAGACTCTGTTCAGAAGCTGTGTTTCATGTGCTTTTTAAAGGAAACTGGGAGAGCTCCAGCAGCTTCCTAGCTTGGCTCCACTTCCTCCTTTGAAATTCTTGACCATCTATTCTTTCAGATAAATTTTATCATATATTCTAGTTCTATACAGTAATTCCTTGGCAGTTTAATTGGCATGGCACTAAGTAGATTAATTTAAGTAAAATGTTATTTTTTTGTTATATTGGTTCAGATTACCCTTGAGTACTTGATACTCTTCCAGTTGTTTAGATCAAACTTTATTTGTCAAAAAGTCTTTTGTAATTGTCTTAATATTCATGATTTTGTCTTGGAAGGTAGACTCCCAAGTATTTTATATTACTTACAATTATTTTAAATGAGATTTCACTTTCAAATTCTTGCTGCTGGGCTTTGTTGGTAACATGTAGAAATACCAATGATTTCTGTGGGCTTGTTTTATGTGATTCAACTTGGCTAATTTTTTTTTCTAGTTTTTTTTTTTTTTTAGGTGATTCTAGAGGTTTTGGGGTTTTGGTTTTTTATTTCTTTTCTTTTTTTTTTTTTTTTACTCAATACGTAATCTAATTCCTTCAATTTCTTTGTCTTTTCTAATTGCTAACACTAACATTTCTAGTACAATGGGGAATACTAATGGTGATAATGGGCAACCTTGTTTCACCTGTGACATTATTGGGAATACTTCTAGTTTATCTACATTATTTATAATGCTAATGCTTGATAATGACTTTAGATAGATGCTATTTATCATTTTAAGGAAAATTCTATTTATTCCTATGATGTTTAGTGGTTTTTTTTTTTTTTTTTTTTTTTTTTGTTAAAGCTTTTTATTTGTATAACATATGTATGGGTAGTTCCCCAACATTGATCTTTACAAAGCTTTCCATTACAAATTTTACCCCCAGTCCCCTCCCCGCCCCTAGATGGCAGGAAGTCCACTACATGCTAATAATGTTGAAATGCTTGAGAAGTTATGCAAGAAAAATCCTATCTACAAGAAAAAAAAAAGAATCAGAGAAAGGCAACACAATGCAAACAAATGTCAGTAGAGATCATGAAAATGTTATGTTGTAGTCCATATTTCATTTCCCTCTCTCTGGGTGTATATGGTTTTCTTCAGTGAACAACTGGGACTGGTTTGAGACAATTCTTCGTTGCAGAGAGCCATGTCCATCAGAATTGATCATCATGTAATGCTGTTGTTGCTGTGTATGATGATCTCCTGGTTCTGCTCGTTTCACTCAGCATCAGTTCATGCAAGTCTCTCCAGGCCTCTCTGAAATCGTCCTGCTGGTCATTTCTTACAGAGCAATAATATTCCATAACATTCATATACTATAATTTATTCAGCCACTCTCCAATTGATGGGCATCCCTTCAGTTTCCAGTTTCTAGCCACCACAAAAAGGGCCGCCACAAACATTCTTGCACATGTGGGTCCCTTTCCCTCCTCTAAGATCTCTTTGGGATATAGGCCCAGTAGAAACACTGCTGGGTCAAAGGGTATGCACAGTTTGACAACTTTTTGGGCATAGTTCCAAGTTGCTCTCCAGAATGGTTGGATCCGTTCACAGTTCCACCAACAATGTATCAGTGTCCCAGTTTTCCCACATCCCCTCCAACATTCATCGTTATCTTTTCCTGTCATTTTAGCCAATCTGACAGGTGTGTAGTGGTATCTCAGAGTTGTCTTAATTTGCATTTCTCTGATCAATAGTGATTTGGAGCAACTTTTCATATGACTAGAGATGGTTTTAATTTCATCATCTGAAAATTGTCTGTTCATATCCCTTGACCACTTATCTATTGAAGAGTGGCTTGAATTCTTATATATATGAGACAATTCTCTATAAATTTTAGAAATGAGGCCTTTATCAGAACCATTAAATGTAAAGATGATTTCCCAATTTGATGCTTCCCTCCTAACCTTGTCTGCATTTGTTTTGTTTGTACAGAAACTTTTTAACTTAAAATAATCAAAATTATCCATCTGGTGTTCAATTAGGAGTTCCAGGTCTTCTTTGGACATAAATTTATTCCCTCTCCACAGGTCTGAGAGATAAATTATATTACGTTCCTCTAACTTGCTTACAAAGTCCCTCTTTATATCTAGATCATGAACCCATTTAGATCTTATCTTGGTATGTGGTGTTAGGTATGGATCAAGCCCTAATTTCTTCCACACTAGTTTCCAATTTTCCCAGCAGTTTTTGCCAAATAGTGAGTATTTATCCCAAAAGCTGGGGTCTTTGGGTTTATCGAACACTAGATTGTTAAGGTTATTGCCTAGGTTGTCCTGATAACCTATCCTGTGCCACTGATCGACTGCTCTATTTCTTAGCCAGTACCAAACGGTTTTGATGACCGCTGCTTTATAATATAGTTTTAGATCTGGTACAGCAAGGCCACCTTCATCTGCCTTTTTTTTCATTAATCCCCTTGAAATCCTTGTCCTTTTGTTCTTCCAAATGAACTTTGCTACTATTTTTCTAGATCTGTAAAATAATTTCTTGGGAGTTTGATTGGTATGGCACTAAATAAGTAGATTAGTTAGGGTAGTATTGTCATTTTTATTATAATCGCTCAGCCTACCCATGAGCACTTAATATTTTTCCAATTGATTAGGTCTGATTTTATTTGTGTGGAGAGTGTTTTGTAATTTAGTTCGTATAGTTTCTGACTTTTCCTTGGCAGATAGATTCCCAAATATTTTATCCTATCATCTGCTATTTGGAATGGAATTTCATTTTGTATCTCCTGCTGCTGAACTTTGTTGGTAATATATAAAAATGCTGATGATTTATGTGGATTAATTTTGAATCCTGCAACTTTGCTAAAGTTGTGAATTGTTTCTAGTAGTTTTTTAGTTGAGTCTCTAGGGTTCTCTAGGTATACCATCATGTCATCTGCAAAGAGTGATAATTTGGTTTCTTCATTACCTACTCTGATTCCTTTTATCTCTTTTTCTTCTCTTATTGCTAAAGCTAACATTTCTAATACAATATTAAATAGTAATGGTGACAGTGGGCAGCCTTGTTTCACTCCTGATCTTATGGGGAATGGTTTTAGTTTGTCTCCATTACATATGATGCTTGCTGATGGTTTTAAATAGATGCTGCTGATCATTTTAAGGAAAAGCCCATTTATTCCTATACTCTCTAGTGTTTTTAATAGGAAAGGGTGTTGGATTTTATCAAATGCTTTTTCTGCATCTATTGAGATAATCATATGGTTTTTGTTAATTTGGTTATTAATATAATTAATTATGCTGATAGTTTTCCTAATATTGAACCAGCCCTGCATCCCTGGTATAAATCCTACTTGGTCATAGTGTACTATCCTGGGGATAACTTTCTGTAATCTCATTGCTAATATCTTATTTAAAATTTTTGCATCAATATTCATTAGGGAAATTGGTCTATAGTTTTCTTTCTCAGTTTTTACTCTACCAGGTTTAGCTATCAGCACCATATCGGTCTCATAGAAGGATTCTGGCAGTATACCTTCTGTCCCTATTTTCTCAAATAGTTTGTGTAGTATTGGAATCAATTGTTCTTTGAATGTTTGGTAGAATTCACATGTAAATCCATCTGGCCCTGGAGATTTTTTCTTAGGGAGTTGGTTAATGGCTTGTTCTATTTCTTTTTCTGATATGGGGCTATTTAAATAATTTATATCCTCTTCTGTTAACCTGGGCAATCTATATTTTTGTAGATATTCCTCCATTTCAGATGTTTAGTGTTTTTGTTAGAAATTGGTGTTGTGTTTTGTCAAATGCTTTTTCTGCATCTATTGAAATAGTCATGATTTCTGTTAGTTTAGATATCATGGTCAATTATGCTGATAGCTTTTGTGATATTGAACTAGCACTGTGTTTCTGGTATAAATACCACTTAGTCACAGAGTATTATTCTGGAAATAAGTTGTTTTATTGTTTTACTAATATGTTATTTAATAATTTTGCATCAGTATTCATTTGGGAAATTGGTCTATAATTTTCTTTCTTTTTTTTGTCCCTTCCTGGTTTACATATCAGCACTATGTCTGTGTTACAAAAGGAAATTAGTATATCTCTTTCTTGGATTGGAGCATATTCAAGAGTGAAAAGAGATTTGAGGATTGCCAACAGGAGGACTTGGCAATATAAATGTCTGCATCAGGCTGGTGGCAATGTCAGAGAAAAAAAAGATATCTAACAAACATATGACTAAAGTAAAATTCATATGACATGGCAACTGATTGCATATGGGGAGTTAGATTCAAGGAGAATTAGGACATGACACTTGTGTTACTAGGATGATAGTGTCAAAAGGGAAAACATGACAATAATTGAAAAATAAGGAGAAATAAGATAGGAAATGTCAATGGGAGCAAGCTATGGAGGACTTAAAAATAATAGTAGCTACAATCAGGATCAATTGAAGATTTGGAAGTGCAGTTTGATATGGCAAAATATAGATTTTAGGAATATAAAAATATGCTTTCTAGTGTGGTCTTTAAGAATTAAGATAGAAGAGAATAAGGAATAGTTTAGCTAAATAGTGAAGTTTAGCTAAAATTCCATATAGGCAAGTGGTTTTAAATAAAGTTAAAATTGATAAGTTGGCAACAAATTACAGAACCTTGAATGACTGGCTAAGAAAAATTTATTGTATAGGCAACAAAGCTACTGTATTGATATTCATTTTATGATATAAGGATTCAAAGGAAATTCTTCACATTAAATTCTCTTCTATACTATAACTTCTGCTTTGCTTCCATCTTCACTTAATGATGAAAGAGAAAAAAATAGGAAACATAACCAATCTTGTGATTCTCTATGTGAATTCCAATGTGTAGTTCACAAATTCTTGACACAAATTCTCTGGAAAATGAGGAATTTTAACAAGATCATTTTTAGGTTTTTTTTTTAAGATCATCCTGCCTCCTCTCCAGCCTACCATATCTTCAAGATAGTTCTGAAATGAAAAGCAAAAGATTCCATAAGGCCCAAGAGAGAATGTCATCATCTATGAAACCAGAGAAAGTTTCATGGAAAAGACAGCATTCAGTTGAGTTTTGAAAGAGGGATAGACATTCCATAGATAAGAAGCAGAAGAAAAAGTATTGATGTTGCAGCACATTGGATACTCTTGTCCAGTTTGACTGAATTATAAAAAAAAAAAAATGTTTAGGAGAGCAAGGTAAATCTGTAGAGGGAAAATGGTGCAAAATTTTAAAGGAGTTTAATGTCAGGTTATTGGACATTCATGAATGACAGCAGATCAAAACTGTACATAGGCATGAAGAGGATAATTTTGACAATTGCAATGATGAATTGGGAATAGGGAAAGAAAAAAGAGAATGGAAGTAGAAAGATCTATGTAGATATTATTGTACTATTTTCAATAGATGGTTATGAGGATCTATATTGCCATGGCAAAACTGAAAATAGAAATATTGTTGTCATAAATTATAGAGAAAAGGAATAGTAGATAAATGAGAGACCAGGTATTTGTTTGTACTTCTCAGAGACATACTGTGATATTTTATTTTAGAATTATGATTTACCATTTTATAATTATTTGTATTAGTGTCATATACCCTCAACTAGATTTTAATTTCTATGGGGAGAGAGATTGGAAAGAGATTGTGCTTTATTTAAATAAAATGTTTTTTTCAGTGTTTTTCAAAGTTGTCTAGCACACATATTGTTGTTGTTCATTTTATTCAGTCATATCTGTGTTGAAGACGCCATAGACCATATTGCCTATGGGGCTTTCTTGGCAAAGATACTGAAGTGTTTTGCCATTAAGACAAACAGAAATTAAGTGAACATCTCAATGTCACATAGTAAATGTCTGAGGCCAAATTTGAGTTTAGATCTTCCTGACTCTTGGTCTAATGTTCTATCCCTGAGCAACCTATTTCCCAGTACTTCATACATACTAGGTGTTTAATGTTTTAATAATAATAATGAATTGTTATTGATTATGTCTGACACTTATGTGGGTATAGTGGTCTCATAGTAAACATATTGGTATAAATCAAGTCTCTGGGAAAGAACTCAGCATCTAGCTGATGCCAGTTTTTTCTACTCCAAAAGCAGAAACATAGGCCAATAACCTATGAGTAGCCCATATATGGATGAAGATGAAACATTTGAGATGTGGGCCATTGGAAACCATCAGAAGGGAAGGAATCTGAAAGTGGACAAGGGGAAAAAAAACAGACTGAAATTACTAAAGCTCTCAAGAAGAAAAATCAAAGACTTTGAACATAAGCAGATAATAAATAGGGAAAACATTAACAACAGAAGTAAAAGTGATTTCCAGATCTAGTAAACGACTTCCAGAATTTATGAATAAACACTGCAAAATTTGAGAACACCTGGAGATCTTTGACATAAATGGAGTGGAAGGACATAGCTCTAGGCAATGGATTTTGAAGTACATTAGAAAAAGGAGGTAACCAAAGTGTGCATATAGATTATTAATTGATTGAATAAGCAGGAACATGATATGTGTGGATTTCTACCATGGAGCAGAGTTCTCTCAGTTGCTTATAGGAATATCATGATTCTGTGAGTAAAGCACAATGAAAAAAAGGGATCTACAAGGCAAGCTATATTAAGCAATAAAACTAATCCCCTAGAAGGGAGATCCCAGAAAAGATAGCTAAGAAGTTTTGATTCTTATAAGGAATGCTGGGAATACAGAGGGAATAGGAAATTATAGAGACTATGAAACAAAGATTGGAGTGTAGAGTATAAAAAAAGATACAGTGAAGAAAATGAAAGAAATCCTCTGCTTTCTGGAAAGGGATATAATATGAAATTAAAATAATAATAACAATAGAACCAACTGAAGAGGAGAGCAAACAGGAATAATCAATGTTCCAAAACATGTGAAGAGAGAGGCATAATAATACTTCGTGGTAGAACTGTTAAATGTTACAAACATTAGGGACAATAATTTGTAATTATGTAAATGAAGTGACAAAAATTTTCATGCACTTTGCACCACAGCTTCCATTATTGGTGTTATACTTCAAAAAAGCCATTGAAGAAAAAACTTCCCATGTACACAAAAAAATTTATAGATCACTTTTTTTTGACAATGAAGGATCAGAAACAAAGTAAATGTTTATTGATTGGTGAATGACTAAACAAATTCTGGTATGTAAATATAAAGGAATTTTATAGTAAGAAATGATACATTTAGAGAATACAGGAAAATATGGAAAAATGTACATGAATAAAAATAATCAGAGCCAAGAAAAATTACATACATTGTAACTATCAGAATAGTAAAAAGAACAACCACAAAAATAGAAAAATTCAAGTAAAGTCATAAAATTGCAAAGATCAAGCATGATTTTAATGAAAAGATAAGAGAATACAACCTCAACTCACTTCTTTATAGAGATAGAAGGTCAAAAGCTTTTAGACTTAGCACATATTTTTGAACTTTTGAAATATATTGATCAATTGCCCTGATATTTTTCCTCTTTAGAAAAATACTATTTATTATATGGAATGGGCTTCCAAGGGAGAAGGAGGAAGTAAATTGGGCATAACTATGATGAATAAAGGTACAAAAGACAATTAATTTTTTTTTAAAAAACATAAATTTTGAAAAAAGTATAGATTTCCGAAAGAAGGAAGAATATATTGAGAAATGTAGTTGATATGAAAAAAATCAAAGAAAGGACATGTAATTAAATTGTTTTTTAAATGGAACTAAATTCCATATAAGGACTACTTTAAAGGTACACTTTGAGAATCATATAACACATGTAAAACATCTCACATATCTTAAACACTATTATAGTTATACAGAGCTATGATAAAACTACTATTTTTTTTTTTGCTTGTTATTAGAGGATTCTCTACTTTGGGCCAATCTGACCTCATTTCTTATTTCCCCAGGTGATTTAGGTACTAGTATTGGGTTAGAATTCCCAGGAGGAAAAAGCAGACACAGACTACTTTATGTTGATCTGTGTGGTTCTGCCCTAAAGCTAATTCTTGAGCTATACTTATTATATAATTCAACTGTCCTGCTCTGATAATTACAGTCTGGTCAGTTATATGTTTCCCAGTGTTACTGTGGCTCCAAGCTGCTTTTTGAGATTTGTCTTTTATTCACAGAATACATATGAGAAAAAAGATTGAAAACACTGAAATGTTTAATCTGAAGAAGAGAAGAGTAAGGGGAAACATGAAAGCTGCTATCAAATATTTGAACGTCCGTCATGAAAATAAGATAACAGACTTGTTTGTGTTGCACCAGCAGAGAGAACTAGGACCAGTGTGGGAAGAATTATATGAAAACAGATTTTTAACTCAATACAAAAAAGTAACTCTAACAATTACAGCTGCACAACAGAATAGGATGTCTTCTGACATAATGAGCTTCTTTTCACTTGATATGTTCAAGTAGAGACTAGATGGCAATTCTACATTATCATTCCTAAAATATCAGGGACTTTTTAGAAGCTTAGCACAATATCTGTCATAGTATGTCCCTAATATATGTTCATGTGTGTTTTCTGTATTGTATTAAATTGGATGACCTCAGTTTTCTTCAAACCCAATAATTGTATTTGGCCAAATAAAACACAGACATAATGAAATACTTCCGAGAATCCCACAATTTTTTTGCCCAGACCAGTCAATGTTGCATAGATATGAAAAGCATCATCTTTGTGTGAGTGTGTGTGTGCATATGATAAAGAGAGAGCAAGATAGAATGTTTTATATTCAAGACATTGACCATGAAGTATTTTTTCAAAGCATTTTCTTTCTTCATTTTTTCACTTAACATTTTATAATACACACACATGTGTATGTTATATATATATATATATATATATATATATGTATGTATGTATGTATAATGTCCCATATAAAGAAATCAAATAGGAAATGAATAATAGATTAAGGGTTGTTAAATGTAAAACTAATATATGTTTTATATTTTCACCTGCACCAATCACCCCTAGGTTAAGGGGTAATGTAAGAAAAAGATGCAATTGTAGACTTGTAAAGAATCCTTTAGGGCTTTTTTTCAAAATATTAGGATAGTTAGTTCTAACCTGAGCAGAATAAATACATTCCTATTGAAGTGAAAAAGTGGCCTACTGCCTAGTATGCCCATTAAATCCATTTAGGAGAGATTTTTAAAGTGTTCAAGTCTAACAGGTAACTTCTAATGCACTCATTGTTCTGTTTATTCTGCAGGTCATAAGTTATGCAGGATCTGACATTTTCATTGCTAACAGCTTCTTTTCAAAATGTGTTGACACTTTGTCTGATTTGTAATGGCTTAAATGGCATAATGCCTGCCCACAAATAGCTACAATTCTCCATATAGGATATAACATATTACAAAATACAGCAGAGGCCATTAAATACTTGATGAAAGACATAACATGAACATTTCCGGTCTGTAGTTAGAAGGAAAAATTCTCTTTTTCTTCTCCTCTCCTCTCCTCTTTCCTTTCTTCATTCCTTCTCTCTTATTTCATTCCTTCTTTCTTTTTCCTTCTTTCCTTCCTTCCTTCCTTCATTCCTTCCTTCCTTCTTCTTTCCTTCCACCCTCACACCTTTCTTTCTTTCCTCCTTTCTTTCTTTTTCTTTCTTTTCTTTCTTCCTTTTTTCTTTCTTTCTTTGTTTCTTTTTCTCTTTCTTCTTTCTTTTCTATGCTGTTTTCTTTATTTTTATTAGTTTTTCTTTATATTAGACTTGTTTTTGCTAATCTAAGGACTTTTGTCTCGTGTAGATCTAAACACATGTACATACACGTATAAAATTTATATGTATATATACATATGTATATACACATATATAAGATTATATGTAGGAACAAAATTCTCTCTTAGGAGAACATAATTAAATATTATTGATGTTATTTTAAAAAAATTGTTTAAAGTATTGTTAGCGAGTATTTATCAGACTTTTGTATTTTGAATATTTCTTCTGTGGTACAGAAAATCAATCTACTTTATACATTAAGTATGTTATCTAGCTATGATCTTATTAATCCCTTTTAGAATGGTCCTATGCCTTAGCTTTATGGAACCATTGCTTTAATTTTTTTTTTCCTTCAAAGAGTTAATGGCACATCAAATAAAAGTATTTGACAGACATTTACTATGTGGTAAAGATTGTACTGAGTGTTGCAGATACAAAAAGAAACAGAAAGATATCCCCTGCCCTCAAGATCTTACATTCAAATGGGGGAAGTAGTTGTTTTTGTTTACTCATATTCAGTTATGTCAGACACTTCCTGTTCCCATTTAAAATTTTCTTGATAAAAATAATAGAGTGGTTTATCGGTTCATTACCTCACTCATTTTACCAATAAGAAAATTGAGACAAACAGGGTTAAGTTATGTACACATGGTTGCACAGCTAGTAAGTCAGGGTAGATTTGAACTCAAGAACATGAGCTTTCCTAATGTCTAGCCCAGTGTCATATTCACTGTGCCATCTAGTTATCCTTTTTGGGGGGAAGATAACACATAGAAGAAAAGTGGAAAAAAGGGAATCTACATGAGAATTCATTTACAAAACACATCTGGTGAGTAAGGAGTGAAGAGAAGAGAGAAATGAAAGGATGAATATGGTTAACCTGAACTGTTCCATAAAATGGGAGTTTGGGGGTGAACTAACCAATCAGAAGATGAGATTTCCTGGGGCAGTGGAAACTTACAACTTATAAGGATGTTGCAGCATGGTGGCAAAGGCATGTTCCATGATGTGAAGGCAACTGAAAAATGTTGTAGAAAGGATTACAGAGTCAGAAGCACACCAGTAAAGGAACAAAGGAGTGAATGTGACTGGCCTGTGTCCATCTGCCTGTCCTTAATGTGAATTTTGTTTTCTGCTTCATGAGCATTATACCCTATATGCTTCCCTAAAATAAAGCCTTGCCTGTGTAAAACCAAAGCTAGGAACCTAGTTGGGTGAGGGTCAGCTGAATGACAGGTAATGTGTGTGTGTGTGTTTGAGTATCCTATATATAAAACTGTATTATAAATATTATTAATATAAGCAATGATATCTTGTGATAATATCTCATTAATGGACATGGGGGGAAGGGTGTGTGCAAGATGGCAGAGAGTAGACAAGTCTTTGTCTGAGTTCTTCCTAGCATCCCTCAGATCAACACTGGATCAAACCTCCCAACAGGTTTTGGAGTGACAGACCACACAAGTAATTTAAGTGTAACAAATTTCCAACAAAAGATATGGAACTTCATATGTGGGGGTGGGGGGAGGTGGTCCTCCACAGGGAAACTGTAATGTAGGGCAGAGTAGCGTCCATATGTCAGGACAATCTATTGGAAGGCTCACAACCAAAATACATCAGTGCTTGGTGCTCTATTCTGGTTCAAAAGCCAGTAGATGAGCAGACAAACTGTTAGACGTTAAACAAAACTACAGAAGACAACTCCTGAGTCCTTGAATTCCAACACAATGCAGGACTTTGTCAGGCCCGCCCAGAATGGAAAGGAAGCCAGAAGTACCGCCCTCAAGGCAGCATGAAGTCATTGTTGCCTGTAGAGGAAGCTTAAGACAATCTCCCCTTTTCCCTAAGAGTTGACCTCAACCTTTAAAAATGAGCAAAAAAAAAAAAAGCAAAAAGAGGGTAAACATAGATAACTTTTATGAGACAAAGAAGAACAGATATCAAATCCTGAGGACACTAAAGGCAAAATGTCACCAGATAAAACATCAAAGGGTGATTGATATGAGTTAGTCTCCATCTCACAAGGTTCTCTTGGAAGAATTCAGAAGGATCTTAAAATTCGAAGAAAACTGGTGAAAAGAAATGAGAGCTCTACAGAAGAATTTAGAAAAAGTAAAACCAAAATTAGTTGAACAAAATTTTTAAATATATATGTGCATACACACACAAATATATATTAGACAAAATGGAAAAAGAAAATAATTCACTGAAAAACAATTTGTGAAATGCAAAAACAAACAAAACATCCAATGAACAAAATAACTTATTTAAATGTTCAATTAGCCAAATGCAAAAGGAGGTAAAAAAGCTAACTGAAGAAAATAATCCACTAAAATTTAGAAATGAACAAATGAAAGCAAATTATTCAAGAAGACATCAAGAATCAGTCAAACAAAACCAAAAAAAAAAATTAAAAATAGAAAAAAAATGTAATATATCGCATCAGAAAACAACTGACCTGGAAAATAGGTCCACGAGAGACAATTTAAGGATTATTGGACTACCTGAAAATCATGATTGGAAAAAAGAGCCTATGCAACAATTTTCAAGAAATCAAGGAAAACTGCACTGATATCTTACACCAGAAGTTAAAAACCCACAGAAAGAATCCATCAATTACCTCTGAGAAAGACCTCAAAATGAAAACTCCAAAGAATATTGTATTTAACTTCCAAAATTATCAGATCAAGTGAAAGATGCTACAAGTATCTAAAAAGAAACCATTCAAATATCAAGGAGTAACAATCAGGATTATCCAGGACCTAGCATCTTCTACTTTAAAGGATCAAAGGACCTGAAATATGAAATATTCTTGAGAGAAAATGAACTTGGAATATAACCAAGAATCAACTATCTAGCAAAATTAAGTCTTATCATTCGGGGGAAAAGGTTGATGTTCAATGAAACAGATGAATTTAATTTAGTTTTGTTGAAAAGACCAAAGCTGAATAGACAATTTGAACTTCAAATACAAAATTCAAAAGAAACATAAAAATACAAAAAAACAAAATATGAATGTTTATTTTTTTAAATGTTTAAAAAAATTTTATTAATACTTTTTATTTACAAAACATATGTATGGGTAATTCTTAAACATTAACCCTTACAAAGCTTTCTGTTACAAATTTCCCCCCCTACTCCCCACCCGTCCCCTACATGGCAGGATATCCGCTACATGATAATTATGTTTGAATACTTAATAAATCAAATATATGTATAGTTATTGCATCATTTTTTGTGCAGGAGAAATCTTATCTACAAAAAAGAATAATCTGATAAAGGAAATACAATGCAAGCAAACCTCAATGGAGAACATGAAAATGTTGTGTTGTGATACACATTTCACATCCCTCTCTCTGGGTGTATATGACTCTCTTCACTGAATAATTGGAACTGGTTGGAAGCATTTCATTGTTGAAGAGAGTCATGTCCATTAGAATTGATCCTCATATAGTATGATTGTTGCCATGAATAATGATCTCCTGGTTCTGCACACTTCACTGAGCATTAGTTCATACAAGTCTCTCCAGGCCTCTCTGAAATCGTCCTGCTGGTCGTTTCTTACAGAACAATAATATTCCATAACATTCATATACCATAATTTATTCAGCCATTATCCAATTGATGGGCATCCATTCAGTTTCCAGTTTCTAGCCACTACAAAAAGAGCTGCTACAAACATTCTTGCACATGTGGGGTCCTTTCCTTCTTTTATGATTTCTTTGGGATATAAGCCCAATAGAAACACTGCTGGGTCAAAGGGTATGCATAGTTTGATAACTTTTTGAGCATAGCTCCAAATTGCTCTCCAGAATGGTCGAATCCGTTCACAGCTCCACCAACAATGCATCAGTGTCCCAGTCTTCCCACATCCCGTCCAACATTCATCTTTATCTTTTCCTGTCATTTTAGCCAATCTGACAGGTGTGTAGTGGTACCTCAGAGTTGTCTTAATGTACATTTCTCTGATCAATAGTGATTTGGAGCAACTTTTCATATGATTATAAATAGTTTTCATTTCATCATCTGAAAATTGTCTGTTCATATCCTTTGACCATTTACCAATTGGAGAATGGCTTGAATTCTTATGTGAGACAATTCTCTATATATCTTAGAGATGAGACCTTTATCAGAACCCCTAAATGTAAAGATGATTTCCCAATTTGATACTTCCTTCCTAATCTTGTCT